>CAUYRH010054880.1:0-51884 GCA_963574655.1 Perodicticus potto | reverse complement strand
CGCTGTCTCCCTGTGTCCCCAAGGGGAAGTTCCTGGGTAGATCCCACCTGCCAGAGATGCCTGAAGTCCTCTCTCCCCAGTCTCACCGTGCCCAGCCGCAAGGAAGCTGTTACTCGGCTGCCATCTTGCTCCGCCTCCGGTGTATTTCTTTTTTATCTGACTTGTTTTACAAAAACAAAATTTCTTTTAATTATGTCCTTCTGAAAAACAGCAGATGTTAAATTACATACTCTGTCAAAGGTAAGGAATAAGACAACAGCAAGAAAATATGGTGACTTTTTAGCTTTGTCACACTTCAAAGAAATTGCTATTATCTTTAAACATGTTTTAAAAGGCCAACTGCTAATGATTTTTTCCCCACATTTAACAGAATCTAGTGATTCTTCTCCATGTGAAGAGAAGACTATTAAGTCCAGATCCAGCCACCAACGCATCTGTTAACTTGGGTTCCTGCTCTTTAATTCTAGGGAGAAAGGGAGGGACGGATGGATTTATTTACTTATTTATTGAGCTAGGGTCTCATTCTGTCACCTGAGCTATAGTAGTAGTACCTATATGTATTTATTAATTTATATTGAAATGGGGATGGGTTTATTGATTGATTGAGACAGGGTCTCACTTTGTTATCCCAGGCAAGAGGGGTAGCATCATCATAGCTCACTGCAATCTCAAATTCCTGGGCTCCAGGTATTCTCCTGACTCAGGTTCCCAAGTAGCTGGGACTATAAGTGTGTGCCGACCAGGCCTGGCTAATTTTTCTGTCTTTTGCAGACATGGGATCTGACTCCTGGCCTCAAACAATTATCCGCCTCAACCTCCCAAAGTGCTAAGATTATAGGCATGAGCCACCCTGCTCAGCCTAGCGTTTGATTTTGAAGTCATGATCTATATATACAATATCTCTTAGGCCCAGGCTGGCCAGAGTATTTAATTTTCTGGCTTTTGTTTAGTAATTGGCGCTTAACCTGAGGTTGGAGCAATCTCAGAGGCTTCTCTGAGATTGGAGATTTAATTTCACACCCTCGCACACCTTCTCTGCCAGAGATATCAGGAAATGATGTCTTCCTGCTGCAGTTAGTACACTAGTAGCCTGCTATGTCTGTGCCTCTAGTATCTCCCCCAAAAGACAGATGGAGCTGTAGGGATGTAGGACCACGTGTGGCTACAGTCTGTACCGTGGAGTTCTATGTGACCTTTTATTCCACTTAATACTAGTTTGAGTTGGAGTTCTGTCAGCAGTAAAAGTCTCTTAATATTAAAAATAGAGAGAGGTGTCTTATAAATAAATTGAAGGCCAGGTACCATGGCTCATGCCTATAATCCTAGTGCTTTGGGAGGCAGAGGTAGTAGGATTGCTGCTGGCCAGAATCTGAGACTAACCTGAGCAACAGAGATCTCTCTACAAAAAATTAAAAAATTTGATTCAGCGCCCGTAGCACAGTCCTTACAGCATCAGCCACATAAACTGAGGGTGGTGGGTTCGAACTTGGCTGGGGCCAGCTAAACAACTGCAACAAATAGCTGGCGTTGTGGCAGGCACCTGTACTCCCAGCTACTCCGGAGGCTGTGGCAAGAGAATCACTTAAGCCCAAGAGTCAGAGGTTGCTGTGAGCTGTGATGCCATGGCACTCTACCAAGTGAGATTGTCTCAAAAAAGAAAAAAAAATTCAGGGAGCACCTGTGGCTCAAAGGAGTAGGGCACGGGCTCCATATACTGGAGGTGGCAGGTTCAAACCTGGTCCTGGCCAAAAACTGCAAAAAAAAAAAAAAAAAAAATTAGCAGGCATTGTGGTGCACACCTGTAGTCCCAGCTACTTGGGAGGCTTACTTGAGCCCAGGAATTTGAGGTAAGCTATGATCACACCATTGCACTCCAGCCAAAAAAACAAATAAAAAAAAAGCTGGGGAAAATAATAAATATAAGAGCAGAAATTAATGATAAAGCAAATAAATATAATAAAGATCAACAACGTGAAAACATTGTTCTTTAGTAAGATTCATAAAATCAGTAAACTTCTGGGAAAAAGATGAAGGAAAAAAAACCCCAAATAAACCACATTAGAGATGAAAAGTGAATATTTGAATACTCGTACAGCAGAGATTAAAAAGATGTCTACAAATGTGAAAATTTAGATAAATTATACAAATCCCATAATACTGTAAATGACCAAAACTGAAGGAAAAAAACTGGGAAATCTGAATGTTCCTGTAACCATGAAACAATCCTTGAAAAAATTTCCCCAAAGAAAATACCCAGTCTGGTTTTATAGGCTATGTTTTACATATCTATTGAACACTCAAGGATATTTACAACAATAAACCCCTTTATAGAAGAAAAAGCCAGTTTCACAGACATACATAAATGTAAATATCCTAAGCAAAATATCAGTGTGAATTTAAGAATATGTAAATCATATATATAATAAATATGTATGCATGTATACATACACATATGGTTGGCCTTTGAACAACATGGGTTGGAATTACGTGGGTCCACTTACATGAGGATTTTTTCAACCAAATGTGATAAGAAAATACGGTATATTTATAGGATGTGAAATCCATGTAGATGGAAGTCTGACTTTTTGTGTATGTGGGTTCCTCGGGGCCACCATGGGACCTGAGTACGCCTGGATTTAGGTATAAGTTGGTGGTTCTAGAACCAATCCCCCACATATGCCAAGGGAGGACTGTACTGAACAAAATGAATTTATTCTAGGAATGCAAAGTTCATTCTACATTACACGATTAGTTGTGTTTTACCATATTAGCATGAATTAAATGAAAAAATCATATGAGCTCATACAGAAATAAAGTCAATAAATTTCAACAACCATTTTTAATTCCTGTATCACCTAGGTAAGGCCTTCTTTTTTCACTGAGCTTAAAATTAATCCCCCTGAATACTCTTCCACTCCCTTGCTTTGCTTTTCCCTATGGCTCTCAATAATCTATTGTGTAATTTTTTTGTGTTATGTGTAAAGGATGTTATGGCAGCACTGCTATGATAATGATAATTTTGAAAACAAATTGCTTGGAGGGATGGTTAAATCACCGCAGGTATATTCACATGAAAGAACACCCTGCAGTTGTTTTAAAAATGAGGTCGATCTGTACGTCTTTATATGGAAAGATCTTCAACAAAACATATGAAGTTTCACTGATGTAAACACGCAAACCCAAACCAGGTAATCGAGTATCTAAGGAATAGAAAGCCACCTGCCAGTTACACATAAAACTCTTCACAGAGGTGTGTTCTCTTGGGCAGGTAAGCAGAATGGAGAATGAGTGAAGGGAACTTTTACCTTTTCATCTATATATTAACAATTCTTTGCTGGAATGTATCCTACAAAAAGGAACTTTTCATTATGTAGTTGTCTAAACATATTAAAAGACTGTAAAAAAGGTAAGTTTTAAGAAACGAAATACTGATTTAACTTCATGCCCTCTCATATCACCTTTATTAGATAGTATGTTTTAATCTATAAATTAAATGGCTAAAAAATAAGTGAACAAAATCACACCAATGGAAATCTGCATGTCTATTTTAATTCATTAGAAAAATATGATCTACATAAAATTTTGGTCCACTTTTTTCTCCTAGACCTCTACCATTCAAATTTAAATACTTTAATTTTACTCAAGTAAATCACAAATCTGACACGAGAACTAATTATTTCACATCATTAGTTTGATTCGGTATGCTTCTGGTTATTTCTCAGGGACATTTATTTCCCTTTATTTATTTCCCTGTTATTTCCCTTTATTTTTACTTATTTGAGTAACTATGCAATGAGTATCCCTTTCCTACTTTCAGTAATATGGATGTATGTAAGTATAATTTGTATCAATAATTGGATTCATTATCTAATCTTCAATTCATATTCAACTACCCCTATTATATGGTATTTCCATAATCACTTCAGATATTTTAGTCAAGCTTATACTTTTCTGAATTATAAAAATTAAGATGTTAATTAAGATGTTATATCAATTGTAACAACTGAGATGTTAAAAATTCCAGACTATACACTAGGCCCACTTATAGTGATGCTGTTGTGAGAGGTCCTTGGACAGCTACTGCTTCAATTTCAATTCTGGCTCCCTGTAAAGAAAATAATGAAACAAGGTTTCAATAATTTTGCACAAATTAAGAGTGCCATAATACCTAAAAACACACAACTAACAGCAATACAGTATTTTTCAAAGAGCGATAGGAGAAAGGAATATTCACTAAGAATGTACAATATGCCAGATTACCAAGGCCATGCATATTCATGTACCATATTAGCTCATATGATTCTCATAGCAGTCCTATTTATACAGATGATCTTTTCCTCAACTCATAAAATATATTGAAGCTTAGAAAGGTGAATTAACTCAACCTAACTCGTAAAACTAGATAGCAGAGGTTCAAACTCTTACATTGCAATTCCACGTGCAGAGCTCTTTCTACTATACCCATACCTTAAAAAGTTTATGTTCATTTCAAGTAATAACTAATTAAAGCAATAAAAATGCCACTTTTAGGAGATAAATTTTCTTTAGTAGAAAATTATAAGTGGAAGTCAGAAAGAGATGCTTCTTTATTTATCAGGACTATTGTGCTGCTAAAAGGTACAGATTCTAGTTAGATTAGAGTATCAAAATCAAAATGGTGAGAAACACAGGTAACCCTGGTATAGAGATTACTATTATTATTATTATTTTTGTTTTACAGTTTTTGGCTGGGGCTGGATTTGAACCCACCTCTGGCATATGGGGCCGGTGTCCTACTCCCTTGAGCCACAGGCGCCACCCAAGAGATTATTTTTCTAGTGTAAGATCTAGTTTTTTATATAATAAGCAAGTTAAACTTTTTTTTTTGAGACAGAGTCTCAAGCTGTCGCCCTGGGTAGAGTGCCATGGTGTCACAGCTCATAGCACCCTCAAACTCTGGGCTCAAGTGATTCTCTTGCCTCAGCCTCCCAAGTAGCTGGGACTACAGGCGCCCGCCACAAGGCCTGGCTATTGTTTTGTTGTGTTGCAGTTGTCATTGTTGTTTTAGCAGGTCCAGGCTCGGTTTGAACCCTCCAGCCTTAGTATATGTGGCTGGCGGCCTAACCACTGAGGTACGGGCGCCGCCCCAAGTGAAACTTTTACTACAGAAGTCAGAAACAAACCTGGCACAAACTTAAGTAACATTACTACAACCTATCTGCTACTTTACTTTTTTCTCATGATTTAAGTACTTTAATTCTGTTATGTTCATCATGTTAATATGTTGTCTTACAAGTCCACTTGCTCAAGTTTTCTTGGGTGTAGCTCCTAGTCAAAATTTTATTTAAAAAAAAGTAAAAACAAAATATGTTGTCTTATACGCTTTCTTAATTTCTTTTCCATGCCCGTAATATGGGGTGCTTCCTTTTGAGCTTTAAGTTCTTGGGGCACAGGGACTACTATTTTTCTTTTTTAGCTTCCTTTCACAGTGCTTAGTTTGTTATTTTAGAAAACAATGTGGAAATTTAAAATTATGTACATTAGCCCTTTTAAAGTATACTTACTTTGGGTAAAGCAGCAACCTGGTAAGCAGCTCTAGCAGGAAAATTACTCTTGAAATCTGAATTTAAAATAATTTCATTTTAATTTTTAGAATTGGATTGCTATTCAACACTGTATAATTGAGAACCTGGAAGTGTTTCATAGACTAGTCAGTTCATATGTATAAGCAACGTTTTTAAAAAGCTCAAAAAAAGCTTGCCTTTAGATATGTTTGATAACATTTTTTATCATATAAGTTCTATAATACATATTAGTCTTTTTTCAGAAACAGTTCTAAGTGCTTTACATGTATATTGACTCATTTATTCATTTCAACAACTACATAAGGCAGCAGCATAGTACCCCCATTCGCATATGAAAAACTGAGAAACGGAAGAGTTAAGTAACTAACATGGGGGCTGGACCAAACAGCAATAGTACATACAACCTATGTGTATAAGAAAATTTTAAGAGGGCTAAAAAAGCCTGAGTGGGCTAGGACAAAATTAAGCTTTAGAAAAATAGTTATATAGGCTTTTACTATATTGTTTTAGGGAATACAACAGAAATTTCTTTATACTTTTTCATGGGGGTGTACTGTATGCTTCTAATCAGACTACTAATTCTTTTAGGACAGGATCTATGACCTTTAAAAAAATTTTTTTTGAGCTGAGGGTGTTGCTCTGTTGCCCAGGCTAGTGTGCAGTGGCACAATCATAGCTCGATTGGCAACCTCAAACTCCTAGGCTCAAGGGATCCTCCCACTTCAGCCTCCTGGGTAGCTGGGACTAAAGGCTATGATCATTTCTTTAGCATCTCCCATTACTCTTAATTCATAGTGAAAATTCATTTGTGTTAAGAGATTAATTTCTCTTTAAAAATGGAAAATAGAAATAAAGCCAAATTACTTACACTGTTTGTAGATTTCATTGACAGTATTGAAGTCATTTATGTCAGCCAACAAAACAGTTGTTTTTACCACTAGAAGATATATACATTGTCATTATGTTTAGTATTTGGTCTCATCTAAAACATTTCTTAGAAAAACAGTATATGATTTTGTGACTATCTTGATTTACATAAGACTGGAGGACAATTTTGTTTCCCAGACCATTTAAGCAACTTTAAAAAGCAACGAAGATACTGTCAGGACATGTTCATGGATGCCATGTTTTTCATAAACACCAGAGAAATACACGTATCACCCAGAAATGTGAAGTAATATCAAGTTGCTCACCATTAGTGAAGTCACAGCCTGCAGCTTTCAGAATTTCACCCATGTTTTTAAGAGCCTGTGAACAAGCCAGGAAAGGTGTTAAGACACTGATGTTATATTTAAAGCTTCAATTAAATCCAATTAATCATCTTTACTAATACCTCCTTAAATAGCTTATGTTGCAGAAAAATTCTCCCTCCGCTTTTTAGGACTCGTCTATATAGTGAATTATTTGTTTTCCTTTAAAAAAATGAATCATTCCAAAATACAATGAAAATTTTGTCTCCTTTTGTGAGTAAATAGATTGGGTTGAAGTCCTTTCATCAGTGCTAAAACACATCAAGTGTTCAGTTATTGTCCATTGGGCTGAAACACAAATAATTTCTGGGATTTCTTACTCTGTATCATTTCGAGGACAAGTATGGGCTAGTAAGCATTAAAACATGTTTTCTTTTAAAGCAACATTTGATTTTAAAGGTTTTTTTTTTCCTTTTTGTCAGGAAAAAAAAACAGTATTAGTAAATTATGTAAATCTTTGACCCTCTGGCCATTGAAAAAACATTTTACACTATCCATTTTTTTTCAATTCATTCTTCCTCCTCACGTTATTGGTTGCAACATAACATTTGGTATATTTTTGTGTTTTTGAATAATATTCTTCTAAATAAGTAACACATGGATATGGCAAAAAAGCATATAGTGACCACTGTTTCTAGTTTCTTGTATATCCTTCTAGAGACAATCACTTACACTACTTACACTAGCATAGACAATCACTTACAATACTTACACTAGCATAAATCTACATATTTTTTTTGAGGACATGGGGGTCCTGCTCTGTCACTTAGGTTGGAAAGCAGTGGTGCAATCATAGCTCACTGTTACCTCAAACTGTTGGACTCAAGCCATCCTCTTACCTCATCCTCTCTAGTAGCTGGGCACCCATCTCTTAAAAAGAAAAAAAAAAAGGCTGGAAATGGTAGTCCCAGCTACGAGGGAGGCTGAGGTGGAAGGAAGGCTTGAGCTATGTTGCCCAGGCTGGTCTCAAACTTTTAGCCTCAAGTAATCTTCCTGTCTTGGCTTCCCAAACTGCTAGGATTACAGGTGTAAGCTATCATGCCTGGCCAATAAAGCTACATATTCTTAACCACACAGATGGTAACATACTGTGCATACTGTTCTGCATCCTGGTTTCATTTTATTATGTAACAATTTATCTTAGAGCTCTTTCCACATCAATTTAGTTGTATGGAGTTAGCATGATTTATTCAATCAGTGCCTTACGGATAGATATTTACATTGTTTTCGGTATTATAAATCTTTCAGTATTATAAATGACTCAGTGAATGCATTAAATTATAGTTTAATGCTATTGGATTGTTAATAGAATTATTTTTCCCTTTCTTATTTGAAAAAAATGTTTGCAGGTGGAGCCTGTGGCTCAAAGGAGTAGGGTGCCGGCCCCATATGCCGGAGGTGATGGGTTTAAACTCAATCCCGGCCAAAAAAAAAAAAAAAAAAATAAGAAAAAAATGTTTGCTTTTTAACTTCTGTGATAGTGGGTTTTTTGGGTTTGTTTTTTGGGGGACAGGACAGGTCAATGGTCATGAAAAGAAAATTTCCCAATCTAGTGGATGTGATTTCAACAATTTTAGTTTTAAAGTCACTTTAGATGAAGAGGTAGAATCTTTTTGGCTGTTAAATGATTCATCAAATTTCCAACTCTTGGCTCAGCGCCTGTGGCTCAAATGGCAAAGGCGCCAGCCACATACATCTGAGCTGGTGGGTTCGAATCCAGCCTGGGCCCACCAAACAACAATGATGGCTAAAACCACAAAAAAGAAAAAAATAGCCTGGGCGTTGTGGCAGGCGCCTGTAGTCCCAACTACTTGGGAGACAGAGGCAGGAAAATCGCTTGAGCCCAGGAGTTGGAGGTTGCTGTGAGCTGTGATGCCACAGCACTCTACCCAGGGCGACAGCTTTAGGCTCTGTCTCAAAAAAAAAAAAAAAAAGAAAATTCTAACTCTTAAAATCAAAAACTATCTTAAGTCAAGCTGTAAGTAATTTAAAAAGCATTTATCTTATAATCTCTATAAGACGAATCAGACAAGTGGATTATTAATACTCTTCAACATTACAAAGTAGTAGAAAAGGGAAAATCCAATGTGGAAAATGACTTACCTGTTTAGCTTCTTCTGTTACCCCTCCTGGCACAACCTGTCCACTTGTTGGGTCCAATCCTATCTGTCCTGAAATGTAAATGGTCCTGTCGACTAACACAGCTTGACTGCAATAAAAAGCCAGTGTATATGTAAGCATGAAATATAAAATTCAATGCTGAAAGAGTCCTTCAATAGGACAAAAAATACAAACTAGGGGGCGGCGCCTGTGGCTCAGTTGGTAGGGCACCAGTCCCATATACTGAGGGAGGTGGGTTCAAACACAGCCCCAGTCAAACTGCAACAAAAAAATAGCCAGGGGTTGTGGCAGGCGCCTGTAGTCCCAGCTACTGGGGAGGCTGAGGCAAGAGAATTGCTTAAGCCCAAGGGCTGGAGGTTGCTGTGAGCTGTGTGATGCCACGGCACTCCACCGAGGGCCATAAAGTAGGACTCTGTTTATACAAAAAAAAAAAAAACAAGTACACACTAGAAAACTAAAAAAAGAAAGATAATTGGACTTTATTAAAATTAAAAATTTATTTATCAAAATATATGAAGAACTCTTATAATTCAATAATACGAAGACAAACAACCCAATAAACACTAGGCAAATAGGGCAGCGTCTGTGGCTCAGTGAGTAGGGCACCAGCCCCATATACCGAGGGTGGCGGGTTCAAACCCGGCCCTGGCCAAACTGCAACAACAACAACAACAAAATAGCCGGGCATTGTGGTGGGCACCTGTAGCCCCAGCTACTTGGGAGGCTGAGGCAAGAGAATCGCCTAGGCCCAGGAGTTGGAGGTTGATGTAAGCAGTGTAATGCCACAGCACTCTGCCGAGGGCAAGAGAGTGAGACTCTGTCTCTCCAAAAACAAAAACAAAAAAAACTAGGCAGATAGATTAACCAGATACGTCACAAAAGAAAATATACAAAGATGGGTCAGGCACAGTGGCTCATGCCTGGCACTTTGGGAAGCTGAGATAGGAGGATTGCTTGAGCTCAGGAGTTTGAAACCAGCCTGAGCAACACAGCAAGATCATGTCTCTACAAAAAATAGAAAAATTGACTGGCATGCTCCCATAGTCCTAACTACTCAGGAGGCTGAGGCAGGAGGATCACCTGAGCCCAGGCATTTGAGGATGCAGTGAGCTATGATGATGCCACTACATGCTACTGTAGACAAAAGAGTGAGATCCTGTCTCAAAAAACAAAAACAAAAACAAAAAACCCAAGCCCCACAAAGAGTTAAGGAGTATATGAAAGTTGTTCAATATTATTGGTCATTAGAGAAATGCAAAGCAAAACCACAAGAAGACACATTACCCACAATAAGACATTACTGATAACAGTAAGCACTGGTGACCATGCAGAGCAACTGGAATGGTCATACACTGTTGGTAGGAATGCAAAACAGTACTGACACTTTAGAGAATACTTTGGCAGTTCAATTTGATTGTAATGGATGCATGATTTTATACATTTACCAAAACTCATGAACTCTACATTTAAAATGGTTGATTTTTCTAAGTACTTACACCTCAATAAAGGTGTAAGAGACAAAAAACGCAACGCCAAGAGCACTCTAAAAATATAAGTACTCATTCTCAGATAAGATCAGTCGCTGCTTCTTCAAGGGTCAATTAAGGATGCACATTTTCTTTTCTTTTTTTTTTTTGAGACAGGGTCTTGCTGTTACCTGAGTTAGAATGTAGTCTTATCATCATAGCTTACTGCAGCCTTGAACTCCTGGGCGCAAGCAAACTTCCTGACTCAGACTCCTGAGTAGCTGAGACTATAGGAGGATGACACCATGCCCAGCTAATTTTTTTACTTCTTTTCTTTTTTGAGACAGAGCCTAAAGCTGTCGCCCTGGGTACAGTGCCATGGCATCACAGCTCACAGCAACCTCCCACTCCTAGGCTTAAGCGATTCTCCTGCCTCTGCCTCCCAAGTAGCTGGGACTACAGGTGCCCGCCACAATGCCTGGCTATTTTTTTTGGTTGTAGCTGTCGTTGTTTGGCTGGTCCAGGTGGGATTTGAAACAGCCAGCTCAGGTGTATGTGGCTGGTGCCTTAGCTGCTTGAGTCACAGGTACAGAGCCAATTTTTTTACTTCTTATAGAGATGGGGTCTCTCCATATTGCTCAGGGCATTCTAGAACTTGTGGCCTCAAAGCAATCCTCTCGCCTTGGCTTCCCAAAGTGCTAGGATTACAGGTGTGAGCCATTGAGCGCACCCAAAGATGTACTTTTGAGGCTAGACTTCAGTTCTGTCAAGTGCTTACTTTTGTAACTGACTAGTTCTGAATTAAGATAAAATCACAGGAAAAGGAACATACTACATTAATACCTGAAAAAAGCCAAACAAACTTTTTACAGTTTTGGGATAGACAGCCTGTTTTTTAAGATGTTGAAAAGAGAAACCTTAATATAATTTTAATTTAGAAATGAAATTTGTTTTACCATTTCCATGTTTATTTAGAAATTTAAGATGTTTTCATTTTATTCTTCACCTAGTTTCCTATTCTTCTGTATTCCAATGTGGTCCAGGCTTTCATGTTTTCCCTGGTTTTCTTGATCACAGTTTTTTCTTTATAATCTAATTTTTTTTTCAAAGTTTATTTATTTATTTATTTTTATTTTTTTTGAGACAGAGCCTCAAGCTGTCACCCTGGATACAGTGCCGTGGCATCACAGCTCACAGCAATCTCCAATTCCTGGCTCAAGCAAGTCTCTTGCCTCCACCTCCCAAGTAGCTGGGACTACAGGCACCCACCACAACGCCCAGCCATTTTTTGGTTGCAGCCGTCATTGTTGTTTGGTGGGCCCGGGCTGGATTCGAACCCGTCAGCTCAGGTGTACGTGGCTGGCGCCTTAGCCCGTTGAGCCACAGGCGCCGAGCCTCTAATTTATTTTTTTTAAGACAGAGTCTCAGGCTGTCACCCTGGGCAGAGTGTCATGATGTCATAGCTCACAGCAACCTCAATCTCTTGGGCTTAAATGATCCTCTTGCCTCAGCCTCCCAGTAGCTGGGACTACAGGTGCCCACCACAACGCCTGGCTATTTTTGGTTGTAGTTGTCATTGTTGTTTGGCACGCCTGGGCTAGATTTGAACCCACCAGCTCCAGTGTATGTGGCTGGCACCTTCGCCGCTTGAGCTACAGGCGCCAAGCCTACAATCTAACCTTTTGAGTAGGAGAGCATTCACATAATGCAAAAATCCAGAAAATACACAATGAATTACAGTGAAAAGCCTCCTTTCCATCCTGTTGTCCATTTGGTCAGTCAGCAGCCAAGAACTACTGCTCTTTATGTATTCTTCCAAAGTTTCTTTATATACATATGAACAAAACCAAATATATATATACACACACACACATATTTGCTCCCCCCTACATAAAATATGGTATATGAAGTACTCTTACACACTTTGCTTTTTCACTGAACAGTATATCATGAGGATCTTTCCATAACTATGTGTAGAATGCTTCCTCATCTTAAATTTCACTATATGCATGTACTTTTACTTAACAAGTCACTGTTGTTTCCAATTTTTTATCATAAATAAAACTATTAAAACACTAAAACCCATTAAACACACACACACGTTTTCCCTGAATAAGTAATTAAGCCTTTTTCCCCTAGCTCCCAGGGTCCTCTGGCTGAGCCTTTCTTGTACCACGCACAGGATCCTACCACATGTTATAACTAGTCCTGTTGTTATCCTGTCTCCCGGGGTACCTTAACTAAGCTCTTGAGGGTAGGGGCAGTGTCTTACTATGTCTCTATAGCTGCATAGGGCCCAGGTGATCTGCATGCAGTAATTATTGTTGACATTTTGCTCTCTAACCACTTAGTAGCATAACAATTTTGGATGTCAATGAGTATCTTTTTAGTGGGACCTGTGGAAAGCTGAAGGTATGTTTAAACATGGCAATAGTCTAGAACAGTGGTTCTCAATCTTCCTAATGCTGCGACCCTTTAATACAGTTCCTATGGGTCATGACTCGCAGGTTAAGAGCTGCTGGTCTAGAAGGTCTAAGAATTCTTCTCAATGATCTGGCTTTCACATTGGCCCACAAACAGATAACTATGGAGCTTGTTAATTTGTAATCTTTTCTCAGGTTAAATAGTATCATTGCTATTAACTGCCCTCTGTAGGGCGGTGTCTGTGGCTCAGTGAGTAGGGTGTTGGCCCCCTATACCGAGGGTGGCAGGTTCGAACCCAGCCCCGGCCAAACTGCTACAAAAAAATAGCTGGACATTGTGGCAGGCGCCTGTAGTCCCAGCTACTCAGGAGGCTGAGGCAAGAGAATCACTTAAAAGCCCAGGAATTAGAGGTTGCTGTGAGCTGTGACACCACCGCACTCTACTGAGGGCGATAAAGTGAGACTCTGTCTCCCAAAAAAATAAATAAAAATAAATAAAACTGCCCTCTGTAGAATTAGGCTGTCTGTCTTAGGCCCTTTGCAAAGTAACTTCAACTCTCAAAAACTAAGATTGTAAAAGCAACACCTTTTCCCCCCAAGAATATTAAAAGTCAGTGCTGGAACTCTTGACACCATCTGAGCTCTATGAGTTACCTCTTAGAGATTTAAAGAGTTTTGTTCGGCTCGGTGCCTATGGCTCAACGGGCTAAGGTGTCAGCCATGTACACCTGAGCTGGTGGGTTCGAATCCAGCCTGAGCCCACCAAACAACAATGACGGCTGCAACCAAAAAATGGCCGGGCGTTGTGGTGGGCGCCTGCAGTCCCAGCTACTTGGGAGGCAGAGGCAGGAGACCCGCTTGAGCCTAGGAATTAGAGGTTGCTGTGAGCTGTGATGCCAGGGTACTCTACCCAGGGTGACAGCTTGAGGCTCTGTCGGGCGTTGTGGCGGGAGCCTCTAGCCCCAGCTACTTGGGAGGCAGAGGCAAGAGACTCACTTGAGCCCAGGAATTGGAGGTTGCTGTGAGCTGTGATGCCACAGCACTCTATCCAGGGTGACAGCTTGAGGCTCTGTCTCAAAAAATAAAAAATAAAATAAAATAAAGAGTTTTGTTCACAAAAATAATTGGATAGTTGACAGTTGATAATTGGATATGCTGAGCAGGACTCTACGGACAAGTTGTTAGGCTCCAGAAAATTTAAAAGTATATTGTTCTACTTCCAGGTCAAAGGGTAATCACAGTTTCAAAAGCATTGAAATAATAATTCTCATGTCATAACCTATGTCACATAGGCTATCATTTCAAAAATTTATGACTATTTAGATGGTGTGGTAGCAAAATAGAGGGCAAAGCAACACAATGTGATGTTGAAATCTTTCAAGGTTCTGTCCCGAAGTGTTCCTGAAATGTGCTGAGCTGACTGGCTAATTAGTGACAATACCCCATCCACCCCAATGCCAGGGACTGAAAGTTCAATACGCTTGAATTCTTCCTGGAAAGGAGCCAGAAAATTTCAAAAAATGTACTCACTGTCAACACCACACATGAAAACTCTTGTCCAGTTAACTTCATCAGGATATAACTAATTAGTTGGTGTAGTTTTTTCTTAAACATAAAATGCCGAAAATAAGCACCATTTCTAGTCACCTAGTACATAAGAGGCACAATGTCCTGGGAAGTCTTCACACCATGAAGCTGGTTGATGGCTTTTCTCTTCTCATGCTGGCATATTCAGATCTGTTTTGTTTGCAGCATTATAAACAGTTGACCCCACCTCTGGGTCAACCATTACTGTTGTGCTTTCGTTTTTGAACAAAGTACACAGTATCCGTAAATAGGTCAAGGAAGCTGTATGCTCTTTAGCAGGCTCTAGGACAAAGTGTTTCTTATAATCATTTAAATTTTTCTAAAGTCACTTTTGTTCTGAAGTGTTTTTCTAAATGTTACTACAGTGTGATTGAAAGAGAGGTATCAGAGCAGAAAGAGGAAGATTAGTGATTTTTGCTAACCCTGTAACTATTCTATCTTCTCCAAACTTCTTTCATTCTTTTTTTTTTTAATTGAGACATAGTCTCACTTTGTCACCCTCGGTAGAGTGCTGTGGTGTCATAGCTCACAGCTACCTCAAACTCTTGGGCTCAAGTGATTTTCTTGCTTCAGCCTCCCTAGTAGCTGGGACTACATGCACCCCCCCCCCCACTACACCTGGCTAATTTATTTTGTTTCATTTTGTTTTGGTTTTAGTAGGCCAGGGCCAGGTTCAAACCCACCAGCCCTGGTGCATGTGGCTGGCGCCCTAACCACTGACCTACAGGCGCCCAGCCCTCCTCCAAATTTCTATCAGAATTCTCTTCTTAAAATAGATCTGATCATGTTCTTTCCTTCTCCTCATTATATATAAAGTAAAGTTCATACTTTCAATTTAATATTGGAAACTATTACAGACTGGACCCTGCTAAAATTTAATTTTTATTGGTCTCTATTTTACTTAATTCCCACAATCTTATGAGGAAGTATTATTGTTATGCCCATTTAGAAGATAAAGAAGCATACTAAGAAAGGTTAAGTCACTTTGCAAGGCCATACAATTAAAAAGAGGCCAAAAAAAATTAAAAGTCTAACTCTTAATTAGTATTTCCCTATGGGGTCTGTTATATACAGTGAATCACAGTAAGCATAAACAACCTTTCAATTCCCTTTCAATCCTATGCAGGGAACAGAAAACTAAATAATTATGACTGGGCTATGCGACCCATTGTTTAAATTCAAATTTTGTTATACCACTTCTCAGTGGTGTGCCCTTGGCCAAACTATTTAACCTTGCATACTGTTTCTTCATCTGGGAAATGGAGACTACACTAGTAACTGTGCACATAAAGCACTTTGAACAGTGCCTAGCACAGAGAAAGCATCAATAAATGTTAGTAATTACTAAGGTTACTTCAACCCTTCTGATTATATTATAGAGAAAACTATTTTTAGAAAACAAGTCTAAAGAAACATCACTTTTAACAAAGAGAACAGGCCTCAGGTTTTGAGCCAACTGCAATATCTAGCTACAAATAATACTTTTGAGTTTATTTTTTTTACTGTTGCTTTGCATTGGATAGTTTTCTATCTAGCATACTGTTGAAAAATTTCCTTTTTTGTTTTGAAGACAAGAGTCTAACTCTGTTTTCTAGGTTGGAGTACCCTGGCATCAGCCTAGCTCACAGCAACCTCAAATTCCTGGGTCCAAGCAATCCTTTCGCCTCAGCCTACCAAGCAGCTGGGACTACAGGTGCCTGTCACAATGCCAGGCTAATTTTTCTATTTTTAGTAGAGACAGGGTTTTACTCTTATTCAGGTTGGTTTTGAATTCCTGAGCTCAAGTGATCCTTCCACCTCTGCCCTGCAGAGGGCTAGGATTATAGGTGTGAGCCACTTCATCTGCCCTGCAAAGTTTCCTTTTTAAATTAATTTGTTAAATAAAGTGAGCCATCCAAAGAAATATGGTAAATATAAGTAAATTATAATACAAACTATAATACAGGTTTGGCAAAAAAAAGATGTTTGAATTACTAAAACTACCTCCCAGAAACCTTTACATCATACATTCTTCCACCTCTAGGCCCTCAATCAAGCCCTTCTTCCCTCTATCTGGGATGCCCTTCACTCAATTACTTTCTGTTGAAATCGTTAACAAAGTAATTTAAAAATCAAACTTTAGGCTCGGTGCCTGTGGTTCAACAGGCTGAGGCACCAGCCACGTACACCTGAGCTGGTGGGTTCGAATCCAGCCTGGGCCCGCCATACAACAATGATGGCTGCAACCAAGAAATGGCCGGGTGTTGTGGCGGGCGCCTGTGGTCCCAGCTGCTTGGGAGGCGGAGGCGGGAGACTCACTTGAGCCCAGGAATTGGAGGTTGCTGTGAGCTGTGATGCCACAGCACTCTACCCAGGGTGACAGCTTGAGGCTCTGTCTCAAAAAAAAAAACAACTTCATACAACACTACTGACAAATGGCAAATGCAACATAAAAACCCAAGGACTACCTCTCACAAGGATCCTTACTAATATTCTTTTTCTTAGTCCACTCCAAGTTAGAATCATTTTCTCTTTTTCTATTTCACTCTCTCCCCCAATTGTCACTTTATTCCCATTGCATTTTATTTCTAACACTACTATAGTAATTACTATTCTGCTACATCTAAGTGCTATTTCTCATTGCAGTGTAATATAGAGTAGGCAGTTAAGGCTTGAGTTTAAATCAAGCTGTCACTCATGGACTATCTGACCTTAGAAAAGTTTACTGTGAGCTTCAGTTCTCTTTTTGTAAAAGGGGCATGGCACTTAGGAAGGTGGTTGTCATGGTGGTTGGGATATAGCATGCACAAAATTAAAATGTTTCTTTTTCTTTCCCCACGTTGATGATGAATGTCCTTTACACTGGTTTATTATTTTATGCAGTTTTGTATATCTGAATTATTTGGCATATTATTGTTCAATAGATGTCTGTCCTAGTTCTACAGTTGTAGAAGTTTTCCTGTCTTGGATCTTTTAACAGTGAGCAAACAAGATAAACCGTATTTTAAAAAGGAAAAATGGAGAAAGGGTTATAAGATTACAAATAAATGACAATTCTGATTGTCAAGCAGCTGAGAAAAAATAAACACAAATTACAGAAATAAATCTCTAAGAATACAAAGGACAGGGTCTAATAGCTGGGGTTTTTGTTTGTTTTTTGAAACAAGGTCTTGTTTTATCACCCAGGCTGGAGTGCAATGGTGCAATCATAACTCTTTGCAACCTCAAACGCCTGGGCTCAAGAGATCCTCTTGCTTTGGCCCTCCCAAAGTGCTAGGATTACAGGTATGAGCCACCACACCTGGCAGGATCCAGTAGCTTTATAGATGAAGTTTTGTTTTGTTTTGTTTTTTTTGAGACAGAGCCTCAAGCTGTCACCCTGGATAGAGTGCTGTGACATCACAGCTCATAGCAACCTCCAATTCCTGGGCTCAAGTGAGTCTTCTACGTCTGCCTTCCAAGAAGCTGGGACTACAGGCACCCGCTACAACGCCCGGCCATTTTTTGGTTGCAGCCGTCATTGTTGTTTGGTGGGTCCGGGCTGGATTTGAACCCGCCAGCTCAGGTGTACATGCTGGCGCCTTGGTCCATTGAGCCACAGGCGCCGAGCCATAGGTGAAGTTTTTAAAAAAGGAATTAACCTTTCTATTTAAAGGCACTCTGACAAGTGGAAACACGTATACACAGGGTGGACTTTCTGGCCAGTATATACTTAGCTGCTAGAGTATGTTGGGCAATCTTAGAAAATAAACTTCTGCAGCGATTTGTACATGTATTTAATTTTATTAATGGGAAATACGAATGGGCAATCAATTTATAAATATCGCGATGCCATTTCTATGTGTGTTTTGAAAACCAGTGGGTTGGGCAGATATGCAGGGATTTGTTAAGCATTTCTGTGAAAAGAACTCAACTCTCCCCAGAAGAAACAAACATCTCTTGATGGGGTTTTCTCTTCTCAATGAAGACAGGGTTAAAACAAACATGATGCTAAGAAGCTAGTCACAAAAGAGAGCATATTTTATGATTCCATGAATAGAATCCATAGATATGGATAGTAGGTTAGTAGTCAGGGGCTGGGAGAAGAGAATGGTGAGTGAATGCTAACGCGTATGGGATTTCTTTTTGGGGTGAAGAAAGTGTCTGAGATTAGGAAGTGGTGATAGCTTCAGTTTCGTGAGAGTGGTAAAAACTAAATCGTGCATGTTAAAGGACTGAATTTTAACAAAGGTGTTACAAAACAAAAATCAAAACCAAACCAAACCGCCCCAATCAAAATAAAGGTCAGAACAGACTTCTAAGAAGCGTCCTGGCAGGCTGGCTCCGCAGCCAGAGGCAGAGTTCCCAGGAGGGCAGTCTCCGGGCTCCACTGCGGCTCCCAACTCGCGGGGGGTCTCCGGGTGCGCTGCCCTCTTTCCAGGCTCAGTTTCCTCGCGTGTCACACGGGGCTGGTCAGGGGCTCTGACCTGGAGGGGCCCCAGCCTCGAACCCCCGTTCAAACACGCGCCAGCTCCGACGATGCTCCCACAAACCACGTTACCTGTAGGGGCCAATGGCCCCTGGGGCTTTTGCGGTGCTGATCACTCTTCTGATCAAGGACGACATGGCCAGTCCTCCACTGCGGCGCCCCTAAGGCACAAGCCCAGACAACTGCTCTCGCGTCCCAGCCGACTGACCGCTCCGCAGCTTCTCCGCCCTCAGGCGCCCCCAGGGGCAGTTCGCACGGCATTCTGGGAGCTGCAGTCTCCGCGCCCCGCCAGGCCACGTGGAGGAAGCCCGGGCCGGCGCATGCGCCGTTCAGCTCGCTCGCTGTCGGTTTCGCTTTGGTGGGGACTGTAGTCGCCGAGGGTTGTCGTTCTGACCCTGGGATCCCTCAGAGTGTTGGGCAGGTAGGTCCCGAGAGGTTGGGAGAGTGCGAGTGGCGGCCCGCCCCCGGCGCCTGCGCCCTGGCTTGCCTCATCGCCTCTTCTCCGCCTCCGACTCCGCGCACCTTCCCTCTGTGCTTGCTGCCTTGCGCCCCGGCACCGCTTGCCCTTGCTGCATCTCCTGTCCCTGCGCTCGACCCCCGAGTTCTGTACGTTTGCCTTCATTGCCCTGCCAGGCAGAGGCCGTGCCGGGAATGGGCTTGCACCCCACACCCTTCTGCCACCCTAAAGGAGTGAGGTGGGTCATTCAGGGACCACGCTGAGACCTGGGCGTTGTCCACTCGCTCCTCCCGTGTTCCCTTCTTTTTGAGGGCCTGGAATCGGGTTTCAAAAGGAAAGATAGTGATCTAGCTGATGGCCTAATTCCCCTGTGAAACTCTGCTGTGTCAGAAAGGGTGGTATCTGGCCAAGTATTTTTCACCCTGTTAATATATGCATTATGGGCACGATTCATGTCTTCATATCTGCGTGCGTGCATACATTCACAAGTAGATACTGGGCCACTACTTTGTGCTGGGCACTCTTCAAGGTGCAGGGTGCAGCAGTGAAGAAAGGTAAGATGCCCTCCTTGTTTCCAAAATGTAATATAAGAAAATCTCCTTTTTTCCCAGTCCTATGTATTTTGCCTTACATAGTGCTAAGGTTTTGACCTTCCTACTTCTGGCTCAAGAACCGTCCCATCTTTTTCATCGGTTTAGGGCCTCAGCTTGGAATAAAAGACCTTCCAGTTTGGCCTCCCCTTGCCTATTCAATTTCATTCTCTTCCACTCTCTCTTCCCATTGTAGTAGTCTAACTTCCTCACTTCTGTATTTACACAATAAATTGCTGAATATTCTTTCTTCCCTATCTATCCAAATTCCAGCTAACTGAAATCCTGTTTTTTGATTGACTTTTCCTGCCAATTGATATGTTTTTCTTTTTCTCCAGTTTCCTATTGTGTTAAACTACAAAATTTAATATTTTATTATACATGGTCTTATTCTCTGATTGTTATGTGTTTTAAGAACAGTGAATAGAGTCAGAATTCCTGGTATGAATTCCAGCACGTTAACAAGTGTAGTGACCTTGGGCAGGTTATATCACCTCTATATGCTTCAGTTTTTTTCATTCATAAAGTGAGGATAATACTAGTACCTCCCCAATAGAGTTGTGAGTGCCTGACACATAAAGTTCTCAGTTAATATTAGCTACTTAAGATGACCCAGTTCTTTTTTTTTTTTTGTAGAGACAGAGTCTTACTTTATCGCCCTTGGTAGAGTGCCATGGCGTCGCACAGCTCACAGCAACCTCCAACTCCTGGGCTTAGATGATTCTCTTGCCTCAGCCTCCTGAGTAGCTAGGACTACAGGCGCCTGCCACAATGCCGGCTATTTTTCTGTTTTGCAGTTCAGCCAAGTCTGGGTTTGAACCCGCCACCTTTGGTATATGGGGCCGGCGCTCTACTCGATGAGCCACAGGCACTGGTCGACCCAGTTCTTTTGAAGACCACATCCTTACACTACTTTGGTATTACACACAGCCTGAAACTATTAGGCACATAATAAGTACACCAAAGTTTGTTAAATTTGGTTAAACTGGATAATTAGGAGATGCGTTTTTATTTACAAAGTAATTCACTGTATGATTCTTTAAATAAGGGGCTTTCTTGCAGCATTACAAATAATTCAACTTGTATAAAATATTTGTTGTGAAACAAGTTACCTTTATTTTTTTGTTTTTGTTTTTTGAGACAGAGCCTCAAGCTGTCACCCTGGATAGAGTGCCGTAGCATCACAGATCACAGCAACCTCCAACTCCTGGGCTCAAGCGAGTCTCCTGCCTCTGCCTCCCAAGTAGCTGGGACTACAGGCGCCCGCCACAACGCCCAGCCGTTTTTTTGGTTGCAGCCATCATTGTTGTTTGGTGGGCCCGGACTGGATTCAAACCCGCCAGCTCAGGTGTACGTGGCTGGCGCCTTAGCCCGTTTAGCCACAGGTGCCGAGCCAGTTACCTTTATTCTTAAGACAGATTTTATATCAAGTCTGAATCACCAACTTTTTTTTTTTTTTTTTGGCTGGGGCCGGGTTTGAACCCGCCACCTCCGGTATATAGGGCTGGTGCCTTACTCCTTTGAGCCACAGGTGCCAACCCCAACTTTTTTAGATGTGGAAGAAAACTAAAACCATCTACAGTAAAGCCTCCATAGTTGACCACCTCCCTGCGTTGATCACCTTCTTAATTTTCCTAGACCATAGTATTATTTGTAATGCTCCAGGAAAGTTCCTTATGTTGACCATCTCTGGATGTTGATCAGTTTGTTATAGTCCCTTGGGTGGTCAACTTACAGAGGTTCTCAGACAGGAGTCCAGTATACTAAGGAATATGTCTGGTCAACCAGAGGATACTAAGCTGTGTGAAAAAAGATGACATTTATTTTATTTGAAGATTAGGGGGAACATTTTTATAAAGCCTGGTATATCTTTAATTCTCATTAAAATTTAACCAAGAGAATGAATATGAAAACAACCACAAACTATACTATTAGGAATAGATACAAAATTGACTTAAATGTTAAGAGTTAAGATTACAGGCAGTGCCTGTGGCTCAGTGAGTAGGGCGCCAGCCTCATATACCGAGGGTGGCGGGTTCAAACCCAGCCCCAGCCAAACTGCGACAGCAACAAGAAAATAGCTGGGCGTTGTGGCGGACGCCTGTAGTCCCAGCTACTAAGGAGACTTAGGCAAGAGAATTCCCTAAGCCCAGGAATTAGAGGTTGCTGTAAGCTGTGTGACACCACGGCACTCTACCGAGGGTGAAAGAGTGAGACTCTATCTCTACAAAAACAAAAACAAAAAAAAGAGTTAAGATTCCTGCTGGAAGCTCTTTTAAGGTAAATTCTCAGACTTTATAAAGATGCATTCTGTATTTTTCTCTTCTGCTGTTAGAACTGTTTGAAGACCACTGCTAGTTCAATCTCTTGACTTTTTAGCCTGGAATCAGAGCTCAGAGATATTCCCAAGTTTACCCTAATACTCTAGCACCAGCCTGCTCTTGGTTCTTTCTTATCCTGAGTAGAGTTAGGGTTCCCATGGTCATGCTTTGTCTTGCTGGGTAAATTCTGATTCAAGCAGGTATCAGTAGAAGGACTCAATTGTTTTGTGAAATATTTTGAATGGTTCTTAATGCAGGCTTATCTGAATCATGCACTTCACTAGCCAACCATTCTACAGAACTCTGTTTACTTCCGATTTATTGTTTATTTGAAAATGTTTTGGGGTGCATATATAGTTGTCTTTCATTTAGGTGATAGCAGAGTGGAGTGAGGCACTGAAATGATTTAAATCCCTGTCTATTTCATTTATTATTTAAGAGTCTATTTCGTTTATTATTTAAGAATCATAGCTATTATCCCTTTCGGCCAGAGATGCCATCTTCCTGTAATTCACCAAAACGACAAACAGAAAGGGAAAGAGGAGAGGCACCTGATACGTGTTCTCTAGGCATTTTAGAAAACATGGTGTTGTTCCTTTGGGCACACATATGTGAATCTACAGGAAAGGTGATAAGTAAATATTACGGAATAGGTAATGTTCAAAAAGGCATGCCATGGGGAATGGTTTCCAGCACTTTTATATTCCTGTTCCTTTGGTTCTCTTGATTCTCCCGTGTGGTATGCTATATACCTAATTATGCCATGAATTCATAGGGAATGAGTTACAGGAGCTCAGGCTCCTTTCCGTTGGTTCTCACAAAGTGGGCTTCTCTGGGTGGAGCAGGCTGGCGCTTCAGCTGAACCCAGCCCGGTACCTTTCTCTTTGGCTTCCTTCTTTTTTTTTCTGAGACAGAGCCTCAAGCTGTCACCCTGGATAGAGTGCTGTGGCATTACATCTCACAGCAACCTCCAATTCCTGGGCTCACGCGAGTCTCCTGACTTTGCCTCCCAAGTAGCTGGGACTACAGGCGCCCGCCACAATGCCCGGACGTTTTTTGGCTGCAGCCATCATTGTTGTTTGGCGGGCCCCAGGCTGGATTTGAACCTGCCAGCTCAGGTGTATGTGGCTGGCACCTTAGCCCGTTGAGCCACAGGCGCCAAGCCGAGGCTTCCTTCTTTTTCTGATCATTTTCCTTTATGAGTTTTGGGCTCAACTGAGCCTCACACCTCAGCCTCCCCAAATGCTGGGGTTTCAGGCATGAGCCACCATGCCCACCCCATAAGCAACAGTTTTGTGTAAAAGAGTTAGAAATCGGTCTATTATTGGACTTTCCTGGGCTTGACTGATTTTGAATCAGTCAAAAAAGGAGTGTTGCATTTGAGAGTTGATAACTACTGAGTAAATCAACGAGGCTCCACTAGACTATTTTTTTTTCCTTCTTCAAATAGGAATCATTGCCTTGCTATTACATTACACTGGCTAAGCCACAGAGCCGCCTTGTCTTGCTATTACAAATTAAAGATATAGGTCTTTGAACTCTGACTATGTAAAAATAAAAACAAGATATAACTGGCCTTATGGCTGGGTGTGGTGGATCATGCCTATAATCCTACGTGAGAAGCTGAGGCAGGAGGATCACTTGAGCTCAGGAGTTTGAGACCAACCTGAGCAAGAGTTGCACCTGGCTAATTTTTCTAAAAAGTAGTTTGCAGTGTTGAGAGCCTGGAGGCTGAGGCAGGAGGATCGCTTAAGCCCAGGAGTTTGAGGTTGCTGTGAGCTATGATGGTGCCATTACACTCTAGCCAAGGTGACTGAGTGAGATTGTCTGGGGGAAAAAAAAGGTGTTACTGGTCTCATCTTGCTAGTAGAAATGAAATCATCATTAATTTATGTTCAATTTTTATAGAGGTTATCCTTCGGGAGTAGGGTAGTCTGTATTAATCAAGGTAGCTCTTATTTCACCTAAGAATCAAGATAAAATGTAAATTTTGTTTGTTTTTTTAATTAAAAATTTGTTTAATCCTCATAACAATCTTTTTGTTGTAGTTATTGTTTTGGCAGGCCAGGGCTGTGTTTGAACCCACCAGCTTCGGTATATGTGGCTGGCACCCTAGCCACTGAGCTACAGGTGCCAAGCCTCCTCATAACAATCTTATCTCACCTTATTTTTCATTCTTCTAACAGACTTTATATAGTGACAACATTTGAATTGATTTATTTGCCAGTGCAAACTGGAATGTACTAATAGGATCTATTTTATTAATAGATTTATTTTGAGTCACATGAAAACTTATTTACTAAATTTATTTTCATTTTTGAATGGAAGTTTCCTTTCCTTCTGTTAAATTTATGACTTCTTTTCCAGAAATGTCTAATGCAAAAGAAAGAAAACATGCTAAGAAAATGAGAAACCAGCCTACCAATGTGACTTTATCCTCTGGCTTTGAGGCTGATAGAGGTGTAAAGCACCATAACCGAGGTGGGAAACCTCAGAAGCCAGGTAAGTGTGCACAGTGCTCAATCCACTCCCATTTTGATCCAGTTGCTTTTGTCAACTTCTCTTGACAGTCATCGTCTAGTGGATGAACTGAATTAAAAACAGATACAGACTGAATTTCCTATTTGCAAATTTGCCTACTTGCTAAAGTTTATTTGTAACCCCAAAGTCATTACCCATGAGATTTGGCGGTTATTTGTGGATGCGCACAGAGCAAGAAGAATGCACAGTCACCCTGTGGAGGGCAGGGCTGCTGTACAGCTCTAGGGGAGGTTTCCTGCTGCCTTCCTATTCTAGCCCCCCCCACCCTCCCCTCAGAGATAGTCGGAGGGTGGAGGCGGTACAGTGCAGTGTAGGAAGCTACAGCTGGCCTAGGGTTTGTCTCAACTGTGGGGCGGTCTGATGCAGGTCACTCAACGCTTCTGAGCTTCATTTTCTCCTTTTTACAATAAAGGAAATAGAATCTACCGGGATGAGTTGTTTTTAGGATTAAAGAGCATACTCTGTGTGAGGTATATACTGTATATCTCCTAGGAGGAGTGGTTCCGTGTTCACTAAGTCGTTGCTCACTGTGACTTTATAGAATACAAGTACTATGAATAATGGAAACTGACTATACATATTTTAGAGTTGACATTTTATTTTTATCTTGACATCAATTTTTATTAAATTGTACTTCTATATTTCCTAAGAGACATACAGTATAGTTATCTGCATTTAACCTGCGGACTGATTTTAGCACTTTATAAGGCGATAAGAAGGTGACAGTTCATCTGGCCTGCAGTAGAAAATGCCATTTGGCGAAGATTGTAAAAGCAGATGGCCAAGAACATGTTTGGAATGCTTTAAAAAATTGTGTGCATTGGGTCTGATTAAGTAAATTTAAATTCCAGTCTTAAAGATCTAGATTCAGATCCAACAATTGATAGCTATACCATCTGATAACCTTTTACTTCTATTATCTCTTTTAAACATCACAATGATAAACCTTGTAACAAGTTCCAAGATTATAGTGGCTTAATAATTAGCACCACAGTGGAAATAAGCAGGAGCACTATAAAATTCTGTGTTGGTCTCTCTGTTCATAGAAAGAGATTTGATGTTGTCTTAGAGTCAGAATGGTTTGAAGGCCCAGATGTTTGTGTTGAGACTGTTTTTAATTCCTTCTTTATAGCATAGTGGCTCTCAACTCTGAGTATATCAGGAATTAGACTGAATTAGAATTAGACTGAATATACAAAACCATGTGGATTATAGTATTTGAAGGAGTGTCATTTGGACTGCTATAGAAAGTGTAGGCTGAGCGTCCATCTCTAATGCAAAAGTCCTTCATGTGATAGATCACAGTCAAAACAAAGGTAGGTACAGTTTATTCAGCATTCTCAAGGGAAAAGAAAAGCTACCAATCCCCTTCTGCTGTTATTTATCCAGTAAGCATGCCCACAAAAGATAATAAAATGGTGTTGTGCAGGCTGGAGGCCTCAATGGTAGGTATTTTTTATTAGGTACTTATGTGTGAATAAGTGTAAGAAAATGATGGCTGATCAGGAGCGTAAAAGTTCAGAATCAGGAATGATGGTGATGATGTTTTATGCCCAGGAGTTCCACAAAGACCACGCTACCAAACAAACTGAATTCACAGCAGAGTCCCTGCACAGAAGAGCCAGCTGGCGACTGCCTCACACCCAACACAGGTTCAGAGAGCAGCCCCGCTTAAGGGGTCGGATTTTTAAGACTTGGTCTGCATCCTGGTTGGCATGCAAGCTGCCCAGGTGCATCTGGGTAGGTTAGCAAGCATTGTACAGAGAATTTTGTGGTTAGTTAGTCATACATCTTTGTTTCAGTACTTTCCCACCTGGTATTTCTTTGTTTTTTTTGAGACAGAGCCTCAAGCTATTGCCCTGGGTAGAGTGCCGCCTGGCTATTTTTTGGTTGCAATTGTCATTGTTGTTTGGCAGGCCCAGGCTGGATTCGAACCATAACGCAGGTGGGTTCTGGTGTATATGGCTGATGCCTTAGCCACTTGAGCTACAGGCATTGAGCCCCACCTGGTATTTCTTAAAGGTCAGTCTGGGGACAGTTGATACCTCCCGGTCCATTTCTCAGGGAGTTAGTCAAGCAAGAAGTCAGTGAGTATTTTCCCATCTATCTTGAGAGTGAACCAGACCAACTCCATTTTGTTGAGGGGTTGCAGCCCAGAAATTTGCCAGGAGTTAACTGGTATTTTTCCACCTTAGTCTAGGCTTCATAGTGATGCCAAAGATGATCCACATGGGTCGCTGAGATACGGACACCTTTGCTTTCTAGTGGTTCAGTGTACACAAATTTTGTTTCAAGCACAAAATTATTTAAAAGACTTTATAAAATTACCTTCAGGCTATGTTTATAAGGTATATATGAAACATAGCTGAATTTCATGTTTAAAATTGGGTTCCATCTCTAAGATATCTCATTATGTATCTGTAAATAGTCTAAAATTCAGAAAAATCTGGAATCTGAAACACTTCTGGTACCAAGCATTTAAGGGATACCAAATTAAGGGATACTCAACCTATATCATAGACTGGGTAGACTATAAATAACAGAAAATTATTTCTCTTGGGTGGCACTTACAGCTTAGTGGGTAGGGCACTGGCTACATACACCGAGGCTGGCGGGTTCGAACCCGGCCCAGGCCTGCTAAACAATAGTGACGATTGCAACAAAAAAATAGCTGGGCATTGTGACTGGTGCCTGTAGTCCCAGCTACTTGGAAGGCTGAGGCAAGAGAATCTCTTGGGCCTAAGAATTTGAGGTTGCTGTGAGCTGTGACGCCACAGCATTATACCCAGAGGGACGTAGTAAGACTCTGTCTCAAAAAAAAAAAAAAGAAAATTTTTTCTCATGGTTCTGGAGTCTGAAGAGTCCAAGATCAAGGCACTGGCAGGATTTGGGTCTCTTGAGGGCCTGCGTTATGGTTCATAGCACACACTTGGCTGTGTCTGCACATGGTGGGAAGGAGTGAGGGTCTCTCTGGGGCCTCTTTTATAAGAATGCTAACCTCATTCATGAGGCTCTGCCCTTATCACTTAACCATCTCTCAAAGCCCACCTCCTAATGCCATCACCTCAGGGGTTAGGATTTCAACATAGGAATTTGGTGGGGACACAAGCCTTAGACCAGCAGTTCTCAACCTGTGGGTCATGACCCACAGCAATTGTGTTAAGGGGCCATGGTATTAGGAAGGTTGAGAACCACTGCTTTACACCATAGCAGGGAGCTTAGATTTAAAATTCACGTTACACTATTTATTGTACAAAGAAAATTTCACGTAGATCTGTTATATTCAAGGTTCTTTATATGTCATGCTGAAATGATTACTTAGCATGCTATCTGCTAGCTTTATGGCAAGTTAATTTTCTTCCCTGCCTGAATCTATGGCCGTACCATTCTGAATGTACCTGATCTTGTCTGATATCAGAAGCTAAGCAGGGTCGGGCCTGGTTAATACTTGGATGGGGGACTTCCCTACCTGTTGATAGTTACTTTATTGGGTGGTTATGTAGGACTAAAAACATGATCAGTTGCCATCTAACAAATGTTAGTTCTCCACTATGATTTTTATCTCTGATAAGAGTGACATATTTCTTTTTGTTTTCCTTTTGAAAATATTCTAGAGCCTCATTCTGGAACTTCAGGACAGCGGCAAACCAAAATTACTCCCCATTCATTGCCTGAGCCAAATGTGAGTGAGCAGTCTTCCTCCAAAGTAATGTTTAAAAAAAAAGGAGGCTGGAAAGCAGGTCCCGATGGCACTTCTCAGGAGATTCCCAAGTATATAACTGGTAGGTATTGGTAAAGTGACACTGGATTACATTAGGGGCCCTTTGTTTCTAGTGCAGCTAGATATGCCAAGAAATTACCCGCTTCAGTGTTTCGGCTCTGCCTCCCCGCCTCTCTCCTCTAATCCTTCCACTTGGGGCCATTCCACCTGTAGCCTGGACTTTGGCCATAGCTTTTTCGGGCTTATGGCTCTCCCTTCTTCAATATCCCTTTCTCTTAGCCATCTTCTTGTAAGTCTTAGTGAATTGTTCCTTGTCTTAATCTCCGCCCTCTACCCTTTAAATGTGGTGTCCACACTCAGCATGGCATTCTCCAAAGATGGAGTAAAATTTAGTTCACTTGAACAGCAGCCAAGACCTTTATCTAAAGAGCCTGTCTCCAGGCCCTTCCCAGCTTCATCTCCTATTTTCCCCCAACACCCCCACCTCTGCTAACACATTAAACCCCATATTCATTGTAGACGTCTTAGATATGTCTTCTGGTCTATATGCCTTCTTGGAGGAATTCATTTAAATTTCTTCAGCACCCTATTTACTCTTCAAGAAGAGTCTAGTTTTCAATAAAGAATAATAATAATGGTCATATATTTGGAGAAAGCAGAAAACATTAGGAAAAAAACCTCTTAGAGTTAGAACCACTGTTAAATTTCTTTGTTTTTGTGTATGATTATTGCACTTACAAATAGCTGTGATTATATTGCATGTACCATACTGCATGTAGACCTGTGTTTTTAAAATCTCTGTAAAACTTGTTTTTAAACATTTTTTCTGATTAGAAAAGTGAAACTGAATCCTTGTAGAAAATTTGAGAAATGTAAAAGTTGAGGAAAAATAATCTCAAAATAGTATACCAGAAATAACCACTAGCAGTGTTCATTTAATAGAAGGTTAGTAGTGGATGAATTGTAAGCTCACTTATTTCAAGTCTGTTTTCCTTCTGAAATCCCAGAAAAACAAGTCTTGTTGATGTCAGATTAGTTTTCCATGACACTGTCATTTCCTTCAACAGCTTCTACTTTTGCTCAAGCACGAGCTGCCGAAATCAGTGCTATGTTAAAAGCTGTAACCCAGAAGTCTTCTAATTCACTGGTTTTCCAGACTCTGCCACGGCACATGCGACGGAGAGCCATGAGCCATAATGTCAAACGCCTTCCTAGACGATTACAGGAGATTGCCCAGAAAGAGGTAGAAGTTTCATGTAGTATAAATGTTTAGGTTAATATTTGCTAGAAAAAATTGAGAAGTATTGGGCAGTGCCTGTGGTTCAGAGGAGTAGGGCGCCGGCCCCATATACCGGAGGTGGGTTCAAACCTGGCCCTGGCCAAAAGTCGCCAAAAAAAAAAAAAAAAAAATTGAGAAGTATTGACTTAATAGAATTTATTAAAACGAAACCCAGAAAACAACATGCTTATTGTGCATGCCTTTTTTTTTTTTTTTTTTTTTTTTTGGCATATTTTTGTTTTAATCATTATCTAACCCTCCATTTCTCCAGGCCAAATTAGCAGGACTTTGGACATTACAGCTGCTTTGAAATTTAGCATTTGGAAACCCTCTATTTTAAGGGTGTTGAATAGTGGATATTCCCCTCACACATTAAAAAAAGTTCTGAGCCTCTCATCAGATTAAATAGTTTTGGATCTGTGTTTTGGGGTGTGGCCTACTAGGGTAAGCATCAGTACTTAGCATTTGCTTTTTGACTTTTTCCAAGTTGAAAACTTGGACTTGGCTTGGTGCCCATAGCTCAGTGAGTAGCATGCCAGCCACATATACTGAGGCTGGTGGGTTTGAGCCCAGTTCAGGCCTGCTAAACAACAATGACAACGGCAACCAAAATATAGCTGGGTATTGTTGTGGGCGCCAATAGTCCTAGCTACTTGGGAAACTGAGGCAAGAGAATCACATAAGCCCAAGAGTTTGAGGTTGCTGTGAGCTGTGACACCACAGCTCTTTACCAAGGGCGACATAGTGAGACTCTGTCTCAAAAAAAAACAAAACTTGGACTTGGTTTTAGTCTTTGTACACGTTTAATTGTACTTTACTAAAATTCTGGACTTGATCATTCTAAGATTGTTTAAGCCACCCATGTCTTTACTAATTGATTTAAAATCTATTGAGTGGCTTTCTGTGTACCAGTACTACACTGGTGGTGGGGTTGGAGTTCATCAGGGAAAGACCTTGTCCTTAAGGGGTTCACAAACCAATGAAGAATAATTATTTTTTCGTAAAAGTTGAGCTTGGTTGTGGAAGAGATTAAGAGTGAAAACTCACTAGGAATATAATATTTTCTAGAATTAATGTAAGGTCTGTTTTTCAGTGACAGCATTTAGCCTTTGTGACTTAACTGAAATGAAAGTATAGGTTTTCCCCACTTTTCTATTTTTGGTCATAAATTTTTTTTTTCATTACAGTCTCACATCTTAGTATATCAGCTAGAAGCTAACATATGATTTATTTTCTCTTGCTCTCTAATATTAATAGTCACATTAAACTTGTGTTGGACATTTCATGAGTGTCCTAATCTTCATAGTCCCTGCAACTTGTCCGTTTACTGAGTGATAGAACTGTGCTTCCTTCCCAGGTCTGCCTGTCTCTAATACTTCAGTTCTTTCCATTGTCTCCCTTCTCTACTTGGAGGAACCACCAAGTTAGAAAATTAAGCAAACTGATAAAGTATTTCCCTAAATCTTGTTTGCATTCCTAAGGTCACTTTGTTTTGCAATTCTCACAAACTGGAATCTCGCTCTCTTCTTGAAACTGTAGGCAGAGAAAACTGTACATCAGAAGAAAGAACATTCAAAAAATAAGTGCCATAAAGCTCGAAGATGTCATATAAACCGGATGCTAGAATTTAACCGAAGACAAAAGAAGAACAAATGGTTAGAAACTCACATCTGGCACGCCAAACGGTTTCACATGGTCAAGAAGTGGGGCTACTGCCTTGGGGAGCGACCGACAGTGAAGAGCCATAGAGCCTGCTATCGAGCCATGACGAACTCTTGCCTTCTTCAGGTGAGCTTTCAAAATGGGCTTTCTTTTTATTTTTGTTAGATCCTTTCTGATACAGACTTTTGGAGTAATTCTTGGAATGCCAAAGAACTGTTTATGAGGTTACTCATTTAAAAAATGATTTCCTAAGGGCTTGGTGCCTGTTGCTCGGTGGTTAGGGCGCCGGCCACATACACCAGGACTGGTGAGTTCGAACCCGGCCTGGGCCTGCTAAACAACAATGACAACTACAACAACAACAACAACAAAAATAGCTGGGCATTGTGGTGGGCGCCTGTAGTCCCAGCTAGTTGGGAGGCTGAGGCAAGAGAATTACTTAAGCCCAAGAGTTAGAGGTTGCTGTGAACTGTGACTCCATAGTGCTCTACTGAGGGTGACATAGTGAGACTTTGTCTCAAAAAGAAAAAAAAATGATTCCTAAGCATGAGGCCCTTTGTTAGAGACTGGAGATAAAGCCAGCCTGAAATTCATGGGGAAGACTGACATTAACCGTATAATTAGCCATATATGTAGAATCGTAAGGGAAAGCATACAGTATGATGAATGTTTCCTTTTTTTTTTTTCAATTTCAGGTTAATGTGAGGGTACAAACAACAAGCTTACAATGTTTGCATTGTTAGGAAGAGTCCTTGTTGTAGTTGTGTCCTGCACCCAAGAGGTGTGCCATATACCCTTATGTTGTGCCCATTAAGTGGGAGCACACCCATCTCCCCCTTTCCCTTGATGAGTATTTCTGACAGAGAGACTGGAAGGCTCCCCCTGGAAGTGATATTTGAGCTGAGCTCTCAGGGATGAGAAGATGGGAGAGTGGGGGAGGCAAAAGGAAGCCAGAGGAGAGTGAAGAGCTGAAATGAATTCTGGGTGACACAGATAAAGAGAAGGAGAGCGGAGAGCAAGGCTAGCATCAGGGTGAGTTTAGGCTGGAGAAATAAGCAGGAACCAGACCACAAAGGTCTTGTTGGTTGGTAATGTTCAAGATGTGTTTGGCTTCATCTAGTAATCATTCATCCTCAATAGATATTTGAGAAGCTACCGTATACTCTGAGCAGTGTTCAAAATGCTGGTCCGAGTGCTTATGATTCAGTGGGATGTGAGAAGGACGTTTTAAATTCTTTGAGAAGATACTTTGTTTTAAAGCCCCTTCATAGTATTTATGTGACTGCTACCACTCCCCACTAGCCAATTCAGTTGCTTTTTCTTCTAGAATGTTTTTAGAAATTTGCTCTTTGAAGCAAAGGGCATATCTTTTGATGGCAGTATGGCCTTGGCCACTTTTTTTTTTTTTTAAAGAGAGAAAATCTCACTTTGTCACCCTCGGTAGAGTGCTGTGGTAGCAACTTCAAACTCTTGGGCTTCAGGCAATTCTCTTGCCTCAGCCTCCGTAGTGGCTGGGACTACTGGCACCTGCCACAATACCTGGCTACTTGGTCACATTTTGAAAGCCACATTAGTGTCCTCTGATAACTCTTGAGAGCAGTATAGTAGAATAATCAATACAAGAACCTTTTTTAAAAATTGTGATAAAGTATACATAACATAAAATTTATCATTGAAGTATTTTTTAAGTGGACAGTTCTGTGGCATTAAGTACATTCATGTTGTGTAACCATCACCACCATCCTCCTCCAGATTTTTTTCATCTTCCCAAACTGAAACTGTACCCATGAAACAAACACTAATGCCCCGTTCCTTCTGCCTGCCAGCCCTATTAACCGCCATTCTACTTCCTGTCTTTTTACTTGACTCCTGTAGGTACCTGGTATGTGTGGACTCACATATATTTGTTCTTTTGTGATGGGTTGTTTCATTTAGCATAACGCCTTAAAAGTTCAAAAGTTTATCCATGTTGTAGCATGGGTCAGAATTCCCTTCCCTTTTAAGGCTGAGTAATAATATTTCGTGGTATGTATATACCACATCTTGTTTATCCATATATCTATTGATGAATACTTGGGTTACTTCTGCCTTTTGGCTGCTGTGAATAATACTGCTGTGAACATAGTTGTACAAATATCATTAGAGTTACTACCTTTAGTCCTTTTGGATATATACCCAGAAGTTGAATTGCTGGATCATACGGTAATTCTCTGTTTAAGTCTTTGAAATATTGCCTTACCATTTTCTGTAGCAGCTGAGCCATTTTACATTCTCACATGGTTTTCAATACTTGTTGTTTTCTGTTTTTTTTTTTTTATTAATAGTTATTCTTAAGGGTGCGAAGTGAAGTACAAGAACCTTTTAAGAGCCTTTGGTTTGAGAACTCAGTGGTAGAAATTATAAATTACTGTTAATTCTTCATTTACATTTAGGAAGCTGTGTATCATAGAGAAAAAGTGACTTGCCTAGCCAAGGTCACACAGTTTGTTGGTGGTCTAAATAGCACTTGGGTACTGATTCCCTGGCCTGGGCTTTCCCCGCTATACTCTGCCAATGAGTCACTTCTCATTTTGAGCAGAATTTTGGTGAAATTATCAGTTGTTTTCTTAACATTTGATCACTCCTAAGTAATTAAAATAATCGCTCATAATAACAGATAATTTTTGAGTGCTTAATATATGCCCTGGGCAGTTTTAAGTGCTTTACATGTGTTTACTCATTTAATCTTTACAACAATAAGAGGTAAGTACTTACTGTAATTTCCATTTTACAGATGAGGTGTAAAGGGGTTAGGTAATTGACCCATGACCATATAGCCAGTGACTGGTGAGATTTGTGCCTAGGTAGACTGACTCCAGGGTCCTATTATTCTCTGCTGTCACCTGGTTGTACAAATTCAGGTGAAGGTCATCTGACCACTGACGGCTAAGCATGAATCACTGTTGATGGGAAGATTTCTGTGTGTGAGCAATCACACTGATTAATGTGAGTTGTCTGAATCATAGCTATAATATACCTTTTAGTTTCAGCTGCTGCACTGAAATTGCTCAAAGGTACTATAGCAAAGGGGATGGTTTGGGGAGTGGGTGTCAGTGTGCCTAATTTGAATGTTGACTTTTCCATTTACTGACTATATGGCTTTGTTCAAGTAATAATCTATGTCCCAGTGTACTCCTCTGTCAAATGAGATAACCATACTTGGTGTACCAGGTTGTTGGGAGGAAAAAATGACAATCCATGTGAGGGAATTAGCCTAGTGCCTAGCACTTCGGTGACTATTAACTATTATAACTATCATTAAAGCTGCTGTTATAACAATTAGGAACATTGGTTTCATTAGCTCAGGTCCATCTCTCCTCATTTTAACTAAAGTTGTTAAGTAATTGCCCTTATTTTTCCTTGTAAATTGCTCAAAGTTGCACATCATGGTCAAGATAGGGCCTAGGACATTATGGGAAAAATTAATTGCAGTACAGTGTCTCTAGGCTCAGTGTTGAGTAGTCTTGAGGTCCTGAATTTAGCTAACCAGAATGAGCAACTTTAGCTTAATTTTGCAGAATTTATTACTGTCTTGCTTATTCTACTCTGGTTTCTTACCTTATATAGATTTTGGAGTTAAACAGTCCTTTACTTTGAAGCAGCTTCACACTATCTAGAACTTGCCTATTAGAATATGGAATAAAAAGCAGATTTTCTTTATAAAAAGTAGGACATCATAACTTACATTTTAAATGGAGATTGATTTTGATTTTGATTCAGATTGGTTTAAGAATGTTTGCTAATATAATAGGAACAGACAGGTTTAGATCCCGCCCACCTCAATCAGCAGCTACAAGAAGGTTTAGATTTTATATATGAAAACAGTGTTAACACTTTTTTTTATCTTGGACCTCTAGTGGTTTTTGATGTGGCTTTTGTCTTCTTAACAGTTTTGCCCCATGTCAATTCAATTTTTTTTTTTTTTTTGAGACAGGGCCTCAAGCTGTCACCCTGGATAGAATGCCATGGCATCACAGCTCACAGCAGCCTCCAATTCCTGGGCTTAAGCGAGTCTCTTGCCTCCGCCTCCCAAGTAGCTGGGACTACAGGCGCCCGCCACAATGCCCGGCGATTTTTTGGTTGCAGCCATCATTGCTGTTTCGCGGGCCTGGGCTGGATTCGAACCAGCCAGCTCAGGTGTACGTGGCTGGCGCCTTAGCCCGTTTAGCCACAGGCGCCGAGCCTCAATTTTTTTTTTTTTTTAAAACGAGAAAATATTTAAGTTAGACAGTAACCACCTTATTTCATCACCATCCCTTTTTTCCCCCATGAAAGAAACTGTATATTTTCTTTTCTTTTTGTTTGGAATTCATTGAGGGTATAAAGAATTAGGTTACACTGCTTCCATTTGTTAGATAAAAGTCCCTCTTTAATTGTGTCCCACCCACAGAAGTGTGTCATTCACTGTGACCCCGTGCCCCTCCCTCCCTGCTCCCTCATTCCCCTCCCCCACCCCTTGTATTAGCTTATCTACTGTCTTCATATTAGAATTGAGTACATTGGCTTCTTGCTTCTCCATTCTTGTAATGCTTAACTAAGAAGAATGTGTTTCACCTCCATCCAGCTTAATACAACAGATGTAAAGTCCCCATCTTTTTTAATGACTGAATAGTGTTCCATGGTGTACATAAACTACAGTTTGTTAATCCATTACTGGGTTGGTGGGCACCCGTGTCAGTTCTTAAGTATTTAATTTGTCTCCCCCTTTGTCCAGGATTTATCCTACTACTGTTGTTTGGAGTTGAAGGGCAAAGAGGAAGAAATACTAAAGGCACTTTCTCCAATGTGTAGCATAGAAACAGGTAAACTTGCTTCAAAGCTGAGTCCTATTTTAGTCTTTGTATATTTATTCATTTCAGAACACGTGTCTACTGTAAACATTTTGGAATTTAAACATATGCAAAAATGTGTGAGATACTTGTTCCTAATGAATATGTTAATTCAAGAAAAGTTGGTATAACGTTTAAATCATTTGTAACATTGTTAGGTGTAAAGTGAGAGTGATTTTTCTGGTGGAGTAAACTTAGGCAGAAACTTGAAACTCTCATTAAATAATTCATTGAATATACAGGTGTCCATAAAATAAAATAGCTATTTTAAATTGCACAGGAACTTTATGGACACCCTGTATATTTATTGAGAACCTATTGTGTGCTGAGGTTTGAGCTAAGCAATACTCAAAACCAAAACATTGCCCCTGATAATTGATTAATAGTTTGATATTTATTGAGAATAAATAACAGTTTGGCTATCAGGAAATAGGATTGTATTCTCAACACTTGAAATCATGGAATTTTGCTTTTGTATATGTTAGGATTGACGTTTGCAGCAGTTCACTGCTTGTCTGGAAAGCGCCAAGGGAGCCTTGTGCTTTACCGGGCAAATAAATACCCCAGAGAAATGCTTGGGCCTGTTACCTTTATCTGGAAGTTGGAGAGGACCTCTAGTGACACTTCTGAGAGCAGGCAGCTGTGGATCTGGCTGCATCCAACTCTTAAACAGGTATAAAATCCTATGGGCTATTTTTCCATCATTCTTTTCTACATTCTTACTTAACCATTGATAGTCAATACCGTAGAAATTTAAATAGGGTAAAAGTTTGCCTGATAGATATTTGGATGGGGAGGGAATTGTATTAATATTAAATGAAACAAATTAAATTTTTTTATTTTAACTTTTTACATTAAAACATTTAATTGACAAAATTTGAATATATCAGAGGTATACAGGGTGGCAGTTTGTAGACATATAAGTTGTGATGAGTACCACAATCAAATTAATTAACAAATCCATCACCACCCATGCTGTACATGAGATCCTCAGAACTTGTTTATCTTATAGAATGAAGAAAATCTTGGTCTCTCATTTTTCAGTAAGTCATAAGAAGAGAAGATGAAAACCAACCTTAGACTAATGATTTTGAAATGTTGAATTGAAAGGGTTCGGTGCAGTGGCTCATGCCTGCAATCCTACTACTATGGGAGGCTGAGACAGGTGGATTGCTTGAGCTCAGTTCAAGAGCAGCCCGAGCAAGAATGAAACCTCATCTCTACTAAGAATAAAAAAATTGGCTTAGCGTTGAGGCTAGTATACCTGTAGTCCCAGCTACGTGGGAGCCGATGCAGTAGGATCACCTGAACCCAGGAGTTTTGAAGTTTCTGTGAGGTAGATCGACACTGCAGTCTCTACCCTGGGAAACAGAGACTCAGTCTCAAAAAAAAAAAAAAAAAATGTTGACTTTAGACTAATGCTTCCACTATTACTGATTTGGTTCTCCTTTTATCTAGGATCTTGGTAGAGCCTATTTATTTATTTATTTATTTTTGTAGAGACAGAGTCTCACTTTATCGCCCTTGGTAGAGTGCAGTGGCGTCACACAGCTCACAGCAACCTCCAACTCCTGGGCTCAAGTGATTCTCCTGCCTCAGCCTCCCGAGTAGCTGGGACTACAAGTGCTCACCACAACCCCGACTATTTTTTTGTTGCAGTTTGGCTGGGGCTGGGTTTGAACCCACCACCCTTGGTATATGGGGCCAGCACCCTACCCACTGAGCCACAGGTACTGCCCCTAGAGCCTATTTAATAATGAGAAACTGTTTTGAATAATTCTGATAATTTTTCACATTGCATTTAGCTTAGCTTCCCTTCTTTAGCATACTCACTGCTTTTTTTAAAAAAAAATTGAGCCAGATCATTTTTGTTCCATCTGCTGTGCACTTAGAAAAAAATGAAAACGCCTTTTAATGATGATGAGTTTAATTTGTGAACGGATAACAACTTATGACTTGTGACTTTTTTTTTTTGCGGTTTTTGGCCAGGGCTGGGTTTGAACCCGCCACCTCCAGTATATGGAGCTGGCGCCCTACTCCTTTGAGCCTCAGGCGCCACCCACAACTGTGACTTTTTAAAGGGATAAAAAAGACATAAACTAAACCAACTGAATTTATAACAATAATTCTAAATATCTAAATTTAAAAGTAAATATTTTAGTATATGCTTAGGATATCTTTTTTTATGTAGTCTTTTTTAATTTTAATAAAATAGATAATTTCATATTACATAGAGAACAAGTCCATCCACTCATTGTTGGTAAAATTTTAGAAATATTTTCTATAAAAAGTTTAGGATTTGACTGGAAATGAATCCATTATAACATGATTTCTAATCTTAGGATATCTTAGAGGAAATTAAAGCAGTGTGCCATTGTATGGAACCCATCAAATCAGCTGCTAGCATCTCTGATCCACTTCTGACACCATCCCAAGAAAAAAGCCAAACTGAACTGTTTGATGAGAAAATTGGCAAGAAAAGAAAAAGGAAAGATGATGGAAAAAATTCTGTACCAATTAAAAAAGTTGTTGGTGATGGAACTAGAGATCCATGTCAGCCATATTCTTGGATCTCTCCAACCACAGGCATTATAATCAGGTATGGTTGAATTTGCTGAATATTTTTAGTGAAGATTCGTTTTTGCCAGTGGCATAGACATTGTACATTATTGAAATTTCCATTTTAAGACTTTTTTTCTTTGTTAGTGATTTGACAATGGAGATGAACAGATTCCGGCTGATTGGTCCACTTTCCCACTCCATCCTAACTGAGGCTCTAAAAACTGCTGCTGTCTATGTGGTAAGAGTAAAAGTGCCTATGATGTTTTACTCTGGTCTTGTTTTTCTTGTCAGATTTGTGAAACCTAATATGTAATTTAGTAAACTTTTGGCCATGGCTTTTTTTTGTTTAAGAGATGGGATCTCACTCTGTTGCCCAGTCTGGGGTATAGTGGTACTTTCATAGCTCACTGCAGCCTCAAATTTTTGAGCTCAAGTGATCCTCCTGCCTCAGCCTCCCAGGTGGCTGGGTCTCCACACCTGGCTAATATTTTTATACGTGGTAGAGAGAGGGTCTTGCTGTGTTGCCCAGGCTGATCTTTTTTTTTTTTATTAAATCATAGCTGTGTACATTAATGCAATCAAGGGGGACATACAATGTGCTGGTTGCCCAGGCTGATCTTGAACTCCTGTTCTCAAGCTATTCTCCCATACATTGCCCAGACTGATCTTGAACTTTTGGTCTCAAGCTATTCTCCTGTGTTGGCTTCTCAAAGTGGATTATAGGCATGAGCCACTGCACCCAGTCCTTAGCATGGCTTTTAAATGTTTATTTCCCTGTCTATACTTATTATCAAAGATTTATCCTTCTCCAGAAAAAACATGAGTGAGGTATTTGTATACCTTGTTAGACATTTTCACTACTGTTGTTGTAGTGATATATCCTTCATCTGAAGATTTCTTCAAAAGATACTGGTTTGATGTTCCTCTGGTGAAGAATGGAGATGAAGTTGGCAGTGGTGGAGAGGAGTAGGCCTCTCTTGTCGGTACCGTGCTCTAGAGAGACTTTGAGTGTCAAGTGTCTTAGGTAGGTAGTCCCTCTGAAAATCATGGATGACTTTCCCAGTACAGGAAATCTTGACGGAAGTGTGATACATAAAGTCCTTGCTTCTAATTAGAATAATAGTTAATCTGGTGTTAATTAGTATGTCAAGTATAGTGGCAACTTCTTGGTTGACCCATAACATATTTGTTCTCACACAGAAATAAAAAAGGTGGTGGCTGTATCACAACCATGAGAAAATGATTAATTCCAATGAATTATTTGTGTATTGAATAGGAATTGTTATGTTTTAGGGAGGAGAGGACATGGAGAAGACCCCTCACCACTGGTGGATTGAAACCTGTAAGAATCCTGATAGCATTTCCCTTCATTGCAGACAAGAAGCCATTTTTGAATTGTTGAGAGGTATACAGAGGGAATGCTGGGTTGTACTGGGGAGGGAGACAAGGGTAGAAAGGGGGGGTTAAAGGAGCCTTTTGCAGTTGGGCCTCTGCATGACCTCTGACATACAGTGTTGCTTTTTAACTTGCTATTGTTTGTTACGATGCAACCACAGAAGCAGGTAAAAGAACTCACTGAGTAGACGCTATGTTCATGTTTGGTTATGAAACAGCAAACAAGTGAGATCTTCAAATTGTAAATAAGTAGTGTTTTGATAATAGATAAATGCATATGCCAGTACTGACCTAAAATCTCTGCTTATTTGCATATGACTGCATCTGTGCTCACTTGATATGTGTTCATGTCCTAAAATAACCCTTTTTTTTTTTTTTGTACGAAAGGTCTTATTGGCAGGGGATGCTGCAGAGCAGCATTAAGGAGGAGGGAAAAGTGGGAGAGAGAGAGAGGGAAAAAGAGAGGGGGAAAGAGGAGAGAAATAGATAGATAAATATGGGGGAGAGAGGGGCAGAGAGAGAAAAGAGCTGTAAAATAACCCTTTTTAAGTTCAGTGTTTTTTTGCAAGGAACTTCATTCTTTATGAATGTTAATTTATTCTCTAAGAGTATCACTGGGAACAAAGGGAATACATGATTTTAAATCATTTGTCCAAAAAGAAAGTTTCATTAGAGAATCTGAAAGATTTGAAACTATAAGTAGCAAATGTGTATGTATTATGAATGACTTTCTATTTGTTTCTCTTTTTTTTTGATCTTTTTATTGTAAAAGGAATAACATCACCAGCAGAAATTCCAGCAGGTACTATTCTGGGACTAACAGTTGGGGATCCTCGAATAAATTTGCCTCAAAAGAAGTCCAAAGCTTTGTCTGATCCAGTAAAATGCCAAGGTAAAGTCTTGAAATGTCCCTGGTTTTCCTTATTATTTTGAGCAATATGGTCCTTTTAGAAGAATTCTATGTCTGACACTTCTGCAGTAACTTCATCTGTAAAAAATTAGGGTGGTCTCTACATGCCCACAATGTAAGGTGGTTACCATCAGCAAAGGCGGTATATGTGGAAGTATCTTTTAGCTATAAAATGGGTAGCCTAATCGTTATGTTTTCTGAGTTCTCTATTTTTAGTTTCTAGCAAAACCTGTCTCTCTGCAACTGGGTTCTCTGAAAATGGCGTTTCAGAATTTTAATTTGTGAGGAAGGGATCTGCACCCGAAGCTGGTCTTGTGCTCAGTGGAAGCCTCTGTCTGACCATACAGATGATCCAGGTTCGAATCCTGGCAAGGCCATCCTAGGTGCTGGAGTGTAAGATACCTTGATTTAGATTGAGTAGAGTGGCCTGAGAAAGTTGCTTGGCTGGGGTGGTGTAGGATCATGGGTAGGGGGCTGGCTAGTGTTTTAGTGTGATCTGGAATTTGCAGCAATTGTGATAATATCTCATTGTGTTTACTGTCATTTAAACATTAATTAGAAGAAAAATTGAAATTAGTTTGTAAATTTTTGGAGAAAAAAATACAGGTTTGTATCAGAACAAGTACAAAGGGTTTTTTTGTTTTGTTTTTCCCTTTTCACATGCAATTAGCTTATTAAAGGGGCAATAAATTGCACTCAGGACTTCACAATAAAGGTAGATTGGATGCGAAAGGGTTTGAAGAGTATAGTTAAGTTAGTTAATTATGCAGCCTAAGTCTTAAGTCAGTGAGTCATTGCCTCTTTCTTCTGCTTCCTTTTCTTTTTTAATGCCAAAATGGACTTGTGCAACATAAAAACTGCAGCATGTACTGCGCCATGAGATGTTGACTACTGTAATCACCGTAAAACTATAGTTAAACTCTACTTAGCTTCTCTTGCTACATCACATCTTTTTTTGGAATGAGGAAGTTATATATTAAATTCCATTTTGAAAAACTTGATTTAATTTCTATAAATTTTAATTCCTAACATCTTGTTGGTCACTGTTGTGGCATTTCATTAAAACTTCTTTGAAGGAGTATTTTATCTGGTATGTGAGCTATATAAAGAAGTAAACTTTTTAAGGAATTAGTATCACATGTAGTACCAATATTATTAACAAGTGTAACATCTCATGTAGGAAAATAATTTAAAACTGAGGTTATAAATATACTTCAATGAGCTGAGTCAAATAGTAAAAGTTTAATCCTTAGTAGAATCTCAACATCGTGATGATCTGAAACTTAATTCTCTGACATATTACCAGTTTGTCTTTCTGTATTTGAAATCATCCTTTGCTTATTTTGACTTTGACAAAAAAGACTGGTTTTGGTACTGCTTAAACCATAAAGAAGAGTTTGGCCTATTTAGATAACAAACTCTTTATCTTCTTGTGTGTCCTGGGCATTCGTTTTTAAAAGAGAAAGTACATGAAGAACCTGAAGTGATGACGTATATTTTTAGAGATGAACCCACATGACACATTATCACCAACTGAAGTCTGTCATTTTCATTAGGATTCACTTCTGGTGTACAGTCTACGGGTTTTGACAAAAGTATAATGACATGTATTCATCATAATAGTATCACAGAGTCGTTTCATGGTCCTAAAATTCCTCTGCACCCTGTCTATTCATCCCTCTCTCCCTGCAACTCCTAGTAGCCACTGATCTTTTTACTGTCTCTATAGTTTTGCCTTTTCCAGAATGTCATAAAGTGGAATCACACAGTGTGCAGCCTTTTCAGATTGGCCTCTTTCACTTAGTAATATGCACTTACATTTCCTCCATGTCTTTTCATGGCTGTATACACTTTTAAGCACTGAATAATATTCCTTTGTCTGGACATACCGTCTACTTTGTTTTATCTACTTATTATAATTTTTTAGAGAATTTGAGGATGAGGTAGTGCTTTCCTGTGCCTTTACACCCCAAGTATCAACCATGTCTTTTGTCTGTGGCCCAGTTGGAATACAGTCCCAATTCTGTCATTCAAATCTGCGGCAACAGGAAAGCCCTCTGGGGAGAATGAGGCTGTTGGAAGTGGAGATTATTTACTCCTAGACAGGCTGTGTGACTGCACAGCACACAGCACTGTTACTGGAAAATCTCTTCATTATTATCTCCATGAGGAAGAGCAGTGTAATGAAGCATTGTGACTTTTAATTAAGCAGCTTTTATCTTGGATCTTTTCATCAATTTAATTTTCTTTGACTTTATCTTCCCCTTAAATCTCTCCTACTATGGCCCAGTCACTTCTAACTTATTTTTTCCCAGCCATCAGACCCATGCAGGTATGTGCCTTTGAGTGATGTTTCTGTGTTGGCATTTTGAACCTAACCTAAACTCATAAATTATCTAACATTTTGTCTTATTCTTTAGTCCAACAGAAGACTTTTTCTCCCTAATGATTAAATGGCTACATGTATCAAGAAAACTTCCTTCCCCTTTTCACTAGAGAACTTTCTAGCATGGTGTGCCTTTTTGAAAAGAATGAAATACCGTGTTTCACAAAACATAGACTGATTTAAAGGAATGAAAAAGTAGATTTTGCAGAAAGGAATAAGAAGTTCAACAAAAATGAGTTATCAGAGACTTGAAATATGTGGCAAAAGAGGATGATATCTGCTGGGCTCACCATCAGTGGGTTAGGAATAATGGAAAGCCCTGAAGCCAGTGGCTAAAAGATGGCTTATGCTTATAATATGGCATATTACTGAGGAATTCTTCACTTCTGCAGTGGCTCCTAGAATCTGATTATCTTAAATGTGAAATTAGGCAGTTATATAGAGGCAATTTAATATTATAATATCTGCATCTTATATATAAAAAATATCAAAGGAAATAGTTTAGGAGCCTTTATCATTTCATAAGTTATGAAACAAACTGTAAGAGTAATACAATTTCTTCATTTCTTTTTCTTTTTTTTTTTTTTCCTTGAGACAGAGTGTTTTCCAGGCTAGGATGCTGTGGCATCAGACTAGCTGTTAGTAATCTCAAACTCCTAGGTTCGAGCAATCCTCCTGCCTTAGCTTCCCAAGTAGTTGGGACTATAAGCACCCACCACAAGGCTTGGCTAATTTTTCTATTTTTGGTAGAGATGGGGTCTCGCTCTTGTTCAGGTGATCCTCCTGCCTTGATATTCCATAGTGCTAAGATTATAGGAGTGAGCCACTGTGCCTGGCTTTAAATTTCTTATAAAGTAAGTTCTTCTAAAGAAGTAAAGTAAATGCCTATAAAATATTTTATTGTAACAAAAGGTCTGCTGCCAACATTTAGGGTTTGACTTCATTAATCCAAAGGATGTGATTTGAAGGCTATTTCTTTTCCTTCTTAGATAATGAGAAAGTTAGACAACTACTTCTGGAGGGTGTGCCTGTGGAATGTACCCATAGCTTTATCTGGAACCAAGATATCTGTAAGAGTGTCACAGAGAATAAAATCTCGGATCAGGTAACTAATAGTGTAAGGATTATTGGTAAAGTTGTGAATGACAGGTTAAATTTGTCAATTTGAAGACGATAAAAAGTCCATATTTTGTATAATCTCATAGATTTGCTTTTATTTTCAAACAAGTTGTTGATACCTTACTCAAATACACTGTGATATTTTTTTCTGTTCTTAGGGGTAAGAATCTAAGAATAAGATAAGGATCTTATCTATTACCTAAGGATAAGAATTTAAGAATAAGGATAATACTGTGAGCTTTTTCTGCTCTTAGGGATAAAATAAGAATAATCTTTAGAAAAAGTTAACACAAAGATTTTTTTTTTTTTGAAATGATGATCTCATGGTTTAAATATGTTTTTCATTTTTTTTTTCTTCTAAATGTTCTGTGTCTCTAATTTCACTATGATTGAACTCCCACCAGGGCCAGGCATTGTTTTAAATGCTGGGATAGATGACTGGGATCTGATTGAAGAAATACAGCATGCTCAGGAAGTCTGTAGAAGGGGTACTGAGGCTGGGCTCCTGATGGAGGTGCTGGCATTTGAGCTGAGTCTCAGGTGGGAGATAGAATTAACCAGACTTTTGGGGGGTAGGGTTAAGGCTGTAGTGGAAAAAAGATTGTAGGAAATGAGTGCACTGTGTGTAGGGGTCTAGCCCCAAACAGAGTAATGTGTTCGTGAATCTCCAAGTAGATCAGGAACATGGAGTTGAGGGTGGGAAAGAAATGAAACTGAACAGATAAACAGGAGCCAGAACATAAAAGATCTTGAGGCATTTGAAGGATTTGGACTGGAGATGTAGGGTACCCCTGAAGGTTTTAAGGCAAGTCATGCCATAATGAGATTTCACTCTGGCAGCAGTGTGGATGGGGAGTGAAACTGACCAGACTTGGTAGTTGGCCAGAAGATAGGAGGTAAGAAGGAAGGAGATGAGTAGATTAGTTACTAACATTCTAGTTTGGGTTTAAGATCTCAGCTTAAGGAGAGCCAGAGCCATGTCTGACTTCTCATTGCTGTATTCCCGGGTTCTAGACGAGCACTTGGCGCATACAAGGTGCTCAGTAAATAACCAAATGGATGAATGAGTGAAGTGTGTGCATTGTGGCATCATTCAGCTAGGTGGAGACCACAGGAGGAGAGCAAATACGATGGGAGAGATGATGAGTTCAGTATCGGATAAATGCAGTTTATCTAAGAGGCTCTGGGACTCTGTAGGAGGTAGGGTTAGATCCCAGGAGGAAAAGTCAGGGCTAAAGAGATACATATTTTGAAATTACCAACTTAGAGATGGTAGTGAAAACTCGAGCAAAGGTGAAAAAAGAGCAATTGGAAGTTGACCTGGCTTGAAGAGCATTCATGAGGTAGCAGTTAGATTTCATAGCATGGAGGCAGTCTCTTGCACAGTTTTTCTAAATTAAGCAATAGTCCTCCTACCTGTTAATCTCTTTTTATAGCTCCAAGAAAAGTCTGAAAGGATGTTACTATCCATTCCCTACATTCCCCTTAACAGTAATTTATGGTACCTTTTATTTTAAATCTTTAACATCTGGTGAGAAATTTTCCCAAGAGCCAGAATATTTTTCCTATTGCTCATCCTTGAGAAGTTTTCACTTATTTTTTCATACTTTTTTTACTTCATGCCAATAAATCTTAGTCAAAATAAATGTAGGGACACAGTATCAAAATATAAGATTACTTTGATTTAAGAGATTAGCAGAATGAAAGTACATCGTTTTATAACTGAATCATGGAGCATATTCTAGCACAAGTTTAGCACATTTAAGGTAATTTGGCATTTTCTGCCACACACTTGTATAGAGGAAAATCTGTATCTGTAGGAAGAATGCCTTATTTGTGAAACGGCTTGCATTTATTTATTGAGAATTTTTCCCCTTGCTTTTTAAAAGAGCATTTACCTGTCTAAAGCTGCTGTTAGGGGGACTCAACTCTTCCAGAAAACTAGGGTTGTTTGTCTTGAATTATTTTCTTCCACTTTAGGATTTAAACCGGATGAGAAGTAAATTGCTGGTACCTGGGTCACAGCTTGTTTTAGGTCCCCGTGAATCCAAGATACCTATACTTTTGATTCAGCAGCCAGGAAAAGTGACTGGTGAAGACCGACTAGGCTGGGGAAGTGGCTGGGATGTCCTGCTTCCAAAGGGCTGGGGCATGGCTTTCTGGATTCCTTTTGTAAGTTATTGTTTGATTTTGACTAATAGTTGCAAACTTTAAAATACATTTCTAATCGATACTAAGTGCTGAAAATGTTCCAGACTTTACTGTACAACTTAGAAATTGAATGATCTATTTCTACCCTTAGAGCTATAATCCTGGATATAGGATGTTGGTCTCTGGAGCCAAGTTCTTACATAAGACCTATGCTGCCGTATTGGGAATTGTTGAGGTTTTTAAAGTGCCTTATTTTTGAATAGTAGTGGCAACAGAATGTTGAGGTTTTTGACTTGAAGAAATTTGTTATAGTTTAGAACAGTGGTTCTCAACCTTCCTAATGCCGCGGCCCTTTACAGTTCTTGTGGGTTGTGACCCACAGGTTGAGGACCACTGGTTTAGAAGCAAAAGATTTAATGTATAGAATATATTTTTCGTTTTTAAAAAATGTTAACTATAACCATCTATTCTTATTTATCAACTGAAGCTAAAAATTTTATTAAAATCTACCGTTTGTTTTTCTTTTTTCCTGGTTATTTTAAATAATTGCTTTGATGTTACAGAGTGTAAAAGGCATGTGAGACTGTTAGATTCATGCTGGTAATTGATTTTTAGAATGCCTTGTGGAAGGGACATTTACTTATAATCATTTAGGAGTGGAAATATTTTTAAATCATTCTACATTTTTTATTATGAAATACTTAACATATTCAAAAAAGAATAGGGATATAATAAATAGCTATGTACCCTTCACCTACTGTCCAGCTTAAAAAATAAAACATAGATTCATTGAAGTACCCTGTGTACTCTTTCCAATCTTGTGTCCGTCCTTTTTTCCTTCTAAAATGATCATCACTATTACGCTTTTGGTGTTTGTCACTACTGTGTGTATTTTTATAGCTTTATTTAGTAAGTGCATATCCCACAATAAAATAACTCTATTTGACATGTTTTGAAACTATACACCTTACTGTGTATATGCTTTTGCAACTTGCCATATTCATGTGGCAATGAGATTTTCCCACATTGATTGATGAAGCTCGATTTAATTTATTTTTATTATTGTATGGTAAACCATTGTAGGCTTATCCCACAACATATTTAACCATTCTCCTTTTGATGGTCATTTAGGCTGTTTCCCATTTTTCCCATATAAAAAGTTAAGCAATTCCACTTTAAGTTGGTAAATTGACAGTAACTTTTTGACATTTCTTTTAGATCTATCGAGGTGCAAGAGTTGGAGGATTAAAAGAGGGTATAGTGCATTCTCAGTATAAAAGGTCACCGAATATCCCTGGTGATTTCCCAGACTGCCCTGCTGGGATTCTGTTTGCTGAAGAGCAAGCTAAGGATCTTCTTGAAAAGTACAAAAGGTAAGAAAATGGGTTTTCTCCTGAGAAGAAAAGAAGTGCCTACTTACAGTGGCCAGCCAAGCTGAGGAAGGCTTTGGTAATTCTTTTTCTATAATGTGCAGGTTTCATAGACTTTTCCTTGAGTTAGCATTACTGAGAAGTAATTAAGAAGATATTACTTAATTCAGGAGATTGTTTTATGGGCTTTTATAGACCCATCCAGGTTACAGACCCTTTTCTTGGTTATTTGCTTACATTGATCGTGGACTACTCCTGAACAGGATGTGAGATTCATATACTGTTAATAAAGTCCTACTAATAGGTCCTCTACATGGAAATTGTGTTGTTTAAAAAATGGATCATAGAAGTAATACCTATTTATAAAATCTTAATGAAACTATGGAAATATATAAAAATTTTTATTTTATTTTATTTTTTTGTAGAGACAGAGTCTCACTTTATCGCCCTTGGTAGAGTGCTGTGCCGTCACACAGCTCACAGCAACCTCCTACTCCTGGGCTTAGGCAATTCTCTAGCCTCAGCCTCCCGAGTAGCTGGGACTACAGGCGCCCACCACGATGCCTGGCTATTTTGTTTTGCAGTTCGGCCAAGGCCGGGTTTGTCCTGCCATACAGAGATATAAGTACTGTTCTTATTTTTATTATCTATCCACTAGACTCTTTTTCTTTTCTTTTCTTTCATTGGAAGTGTAGCCAGTCCATTTCCTTAATATGAACTATGTTCTAACATCAGGTAGATGTTTTCAATTAAGTTGTAGGCTCCCAGAAGCACAGAAATTGTCATGGCATCTGCAGTGTCTAGCCACTGCCTAGTGCTCAGTAGGGTCTGAACAATGAGTTTTATTTGTTGTCTGAACAATGACTCAGTAATTGAATGTTGTAGTTCCTCGACTGTGATGTCTGTCAGGGCAGGATTGGGTTTTCCTATTCACTGCTGCAACTGCAGAGACAAGCAGAAGGCCTGGGCCATTTGTTGAATGGATGAGTGAATAAATGGAGGGATGAATGAGTGGATAAATGGTCACACACTGCTGGATCACTAGCTCCCAGAACCTGTGGGCAGTGATCATGTGCTGTATATCCTTGTGCCATGTGTATAATATGTACTTGAAGGTCGTCTATGTGCCTGCTAGATAATAATTGAAAGTAATGCTTATTTCTCACTCTTTAAACATTCTTTTATTTGTGTAAATTTTCTGTAGATACAAATTTTATTTTTAGAGACAGAGTCTCACTTTATTGCCCTCAATAGAGTTCTGTGGCATCATAGCTCACAGCAACCTCCAACTCCTGGGCTTAGGTGATTCCCTCGCCTTAGCCTCCTGAGAAGCTGGGACTACAGGTGCCTGCCACAACGCCTGGCTATTTTTTTGTTGTTGTTACAGTTTGGCCAGGGCCAGGTTCAAACCCTCCACCACCACCCCCCACCCCCCACCCCCCCGGTGTATGGGGCTGGTGCCCTACCCACTGAGCCACAGGCACCGCCCTATACAAAATATTTTTTTAAAAAGAATGGTACTGTATATAGTATTTGCAAACCTGGCCTTTTCATTTAATAATAAATTATGGATAGTTTTTTCATATAAAAAATAAGACTATAAACAAAACATTGACAGCCTTTTTTGGTAGAGGGCCAAAGGATAAATATTTTTGGCTGTGTGGATACTGCAGTCTCTGTGACAACCACTCAAGTCGGCCATTGTGGCATGAAAGCATCCACAGATGACATATAAACGAATGAGCAGGGCTATGTTCCAATCACATTTTGTTTATGGACACTCCAATTTGAATTTCATATAATTTCACATGTTGTAAAATATTATTCTTTTGGGTTTTTCCCCCCAACCATTTGAAAAGGTAAAAACCATTCTTAGCTCATGGGTTGTACAAAAACAGACAGCAAGCCATATCTGGCCTGTGAGTCATCACCTGCCTGCTCTTGCCCAGTGTGTAACTCTGAATGGTCACATAGGATGGCAGTGTGGACACATTATCATTTATCAGTGGCCCTTTAGGTTATTTCCAATGTTTTGGTATGCTTCTGTAAACATCTTCCTGTGTACATCTTCACACGTTCATTCATTTAGCACATATTTACTTAGAGCTTACTGTGTGTAATAACCATTCTAGGCACTGGGGCTCCCAGGAACAAGGCAGACAGATCTTTCTCTGCCTTTGTAGAGTTTCTACTCTTGGTGGAAGCAATATTTCCAGGCTAGTGGGGAGGGCCCCGGCCGGAGAGGAGAGAGAAGTTGAAATGCAAGAGCCAAGCCCTTGATGAACAGGGAAGCGGGGGTGGCATCTGATAGGCTCAGGCTCCGTTCTTACAATATATTAAACAGTTCGGCTACTTCTGAAATCTGAACACAGATGTAGGCAGGTTAGATTCCATGGTGGGGAGATCATGTAGCACTCTCCTGATTGTGACTGTCTTCTGGAAAAAAGAGGGGGAGATAATCAACCAGGAATAAGAGCGGGAGAGAAGAACTGATGTAAACAGTTTCTGGGAGAATAGAAGATTGAATTGACTGGAGAAATGTAAGAGATCTATAAGGAATGTATGAGAGCATCCACTTTAGATCTGTGTTTATAAAGTGAGACCATTCAGGACCATTTCATGGTCTTCCTCAGCTGTGTTCTTGCCACTTAGGTGCTGGCATGGGGTTGCTAGAGAATTGACAGCAACCGGTTGGGCTTGCCACACAAATTTCAGTAGCTTAACATCATGAAAGTTTTATGTTTCACTTGTGAAATAGTTGAGTTTGGTGTTCTTGACCAGGGGCTGGGGTTTCAGAGATTTGGTTGCCTTCTGTCCTGTGGTTTCTATTTACCCGGGGCTGAGAGGTCTTTTGCATGCAGCTGGCAGAGAGAGGAAGAGCATGGAGAATATGGGCTAGGCCCACTGTCCCTGAAATTCTCCTGGCCGTAAGGAAGGTGAGGACATGTAACCTAACAGTATGTGCAGGAAGAAGAAAAATGAATTCAGGGAAAACCCTAGCTAGTGTCTGCACAAGGATGAAATGGGTTAAAATTGTAGAGCACTTAGAACAGCAGTGGCATATGGTAAGTGCTCAGTAAGTACTAGCTGTTGTGGTTGCTGTTATTCCAGTCTTGTGTGAATTTATATTAGTGTAAAGAATGAAACTGTTGTTTAAAACAGTAAGCCATTTCTGACCTCTGTTCCCAGCCCTTACCTCCCACTGTGTGTATTTTCATACTTCACCTAATATTGCTATGTGCGGAGAGCAGAGGGAATGTGTCAAGTAGCTCCCTCTACCTCATGACCTGATATATCTTTGACTTAAATATGACATTTTGTGAGAACTGTTGCGGGAACGGAGACGTGAGGAAACAGCAGCTTTGCCTCAGGTGCAAAACTTGCCCCTGTTATTATTAAGGGATGCAGGAAACCGGACTACACAGCTCAAGATGACGTGTATCAAATTTATTTTGGGCCACCTTATATACACTGGTGGTCATGTAAAACACTTAATCGATGATCTATAGCCTTTTACCATTACCTAACTTCTTCTATCTAAAATTAACTTGTGGAAAAACATTCAGTCTACAAATCAACACAATACTTTCTGCTTTTACATTCTTCTCAGACATGCCTCAGCTTTTGAACAAAGTATCTAAATAAAGATCACAAGAGCTGCAGGGGGAACTGGGGAATGAAACCCATCAAGCAC
>CAUYRH010054877.1:0-19852 GCA_963574655.1 Perodicticus potto | reverse complement strand
ATAAATTAGTTTCATAGTAGGGCTGAGTACATTGGATACTTTTTCTTCCATTCTTGGGATACTTTGCTAAGAAGAATACTTTCCAGCTCCATCCATGTAAACATGAAAGAGGTAAATTCTCCATCTTTCTTTAAGGCTGCATAATATTCCATGGTGTACATATACCACAATTTATTAATCCATTTGTGAGTTGATGGGCACTTGGGTTTTCCCATGACTTAGCAATTATGAATTGGGCTGCAATAAACATTCTGATACAGATATCTTTGTTATAATGTGATTTTGGTCCTCTGGATATATACCTAGTAGAGGAATTATAGGATCGAATGGTAGTTCTATTTTTAGATCTCTAAGTATTCTCCAGATGTCTTTCCAAAAGGACTGTATTAATTTGCATTCCCACCAGCAATGTAGTAGTGTTCCCCTTTCTCCACATCCACGCCAGCATCTCTGGTTTGGGGATTTTGTGATGTGGGCTAATCTTATTGGAGTTAGATGATATCTCAAAGTAGTTTTTATTTGAATTTCTCTGATTATTAAAGATGATGAGCATTTTTTTATGTGTCTGTAGGCCATGCACCTGTCTTCTTCAGAGAAGTTGCTCTTCAGTTCCCTTGCCCACCCTGAGATAGGATCACTTGTTCTTTTCTTGCTAATATGTTTGAGTTCTCTGTGGAGTATAGATATTAAACCTTTGTTGAAGACATAACCTGCAAATATTTTCCCCTATTCTGAGGGTTGTCTGCTTGATTTACTTATTGTGTTCTAGGCTGTGCAGAAGCTTTTTAGTTTGAACAGATCCCAGTAGTGTATGTTTGATGCTGCTTCAATTGGCTGGGGGGTCCTCCTTATAAAATATTCTCCCAGACTGATTCATTCAAGAGTTTTCCCTGCACTTTCTTCTAGTATTTTTATAGTTTCATGTCTTAAGTTTAAATCTTTACTCCAGTGAGAGTCTAACTTAGTTAAAAGGGAAAAGTGTGGGTCCAGTTTCAGTCTCTACAGGTTGCCAGCCAGTCCACCCAGCACCATTTGTTAAATAGGGGATCTTTTTCCCACTGAATGTTTTTAATTGGCTTGTCAAAGATCAAATAGCAATAAATAGCTGTGTTCATCTCTTGGTTCTCTATTCTGTTCCATACATCTACCTCTCTGTTTTTGTGCCAGTACCATGCTGTTTTGATCACTACTGATTTATACTATAGTCTGAGGTCTGGTAGTGTAACTCCTCCTGCTTTGTTTTTATTTCTGAGTAATGTCTTGGGTATTCGAGTTTTTCTCTGATTCCATATGAAATGATGTATTATTTTTTTGAGATCTTTAAAATATGACAATGGGACTTTAATAGGGATTGCATTAAAATTGTATATTGCTTTGGGTAGTATAGACATTTTGACAATGTTGATTCTTCCCAGCCATGAGCATGGTATGTTTTTTCATTTGTTAACACTTTCAGCTATTTCTTTCCTTAGAGTTTCACAGTTCTCTTTATATAGATCTTTTACATCCTTTGTCAGATAAACTCCAAAATATTTCATCTTCTTTGGCACTGATGTAAATGGAATAGGGTCCTTGACTGTTTTTTCAGCTTGGCTATTGTTGGTTTATATAAAGGCTACATATTTATGAGTGTTGATTTTTAACCTGATACACTGCTGTATTCCTTGATCACTTCTAAGTGTTTTGTAGTAGAATTCCTGGTATTTTCCAGATATACAATCATATCATCTGCAACGAGGGAAAGTTTGATCTCTTTTAACCCTGTATAGATACCCTTGATTGCCTTTTCTTCCCTAATTGCAATGGCTAAAACTTCCATTACGATGTTAAATAGCAGTGGAGACAATGGGCAACCTTGCCTGGTTCCTGATCTGAGTGGAAATGATTTCAATTTAACTCCTTTCAATATGATATTGGCTGTGGGTTTGCTGTAATGGCCTTTATCAGTTTAAAAAATATCCCTTCTATACCAATTTTCTTAAGCATTCTGATCATGAAGGAATGCTAGCTATGATCAAAAGCTTTGACTGCATCAATTGAGAGAATCATATGGTCTTTGTTTTTTAATTTGTTTATGTGCTGAATTATATTTACAGATTTACGTATATTGAACCAGCCTTGATACCCTGGGATAAAACCCACTTGGTCATGTTGTATAATTTGTTTGATGTGTTGCTGGATTCTGTTTGCTAGAATTCTGTTGAATATTTTTGCATCAATATTCATTAGTAATATTGGTGTATAATTTTCTTTTCTTGTTGGGTCTTTTCCTGGTTTGGGGATCAAGGTGATGTTTGCTTCATATAATGTGTTGGGTAGTATTCCTTCTTTTTCTATATTTTGGAAAAGGTTGAATAATGTAGGTAGTAATTCCTCTTTAAAGGTTTGGTAGAATTCTGATGTGACGCCATCTGGTGCCGGGTTCTTCTTTTTAGGGAGATTTTTGTATAGTTGATGCTATTTCAGAACTTGATATAGGCCTGTTCAACATTTCCACAGCACTCTGGCTAAGTCTTGGAAGGTGGCATGCTTCCAAGTACTGGTCTATTTCAGATTTTCATATTTCTGAGAATACAGTTTCTTTTAATATTCATTAAGGATTTTTTAAAATTTCTTAAGAGTCTGTTGTTATTTCATCTTTACCATTTCTGATTGATGAAATTAGAGATTTTACTCTTATTCCTGGTTAGGTTAGCCAAAGATTTATTTATTTTATTGACCTTTTCAAAAAACCAACTTTTCAATTTATTGATCTGTTGTATAATTCTTTTGTTTTCAATTTCATTTACTTCTGTTCTAACTTTGGTTGTTTCTTTTCTTCTACTGGGTTGTGATTGGAATGTTCTTCCTTTTCCAACTGCTTGAGATGTCCCATTAAGTTGTCAACTTCCTCTCTTTCTGTTCTCTTGAGGAAGGCTTGCAGTGCTATAAATTTCCCTCTTAGGATGCCCTTTGTGGTATCCCAGAGGTTCTGATAATTGTTGTGTTCATTATCATTTTGTTACAAAAATTTGGTAATTTTCTTCTTAATCTCATCTATGCCCCAGCTATCATTCAGCAGAAGGTTATTTAGTTTCCATGTTTTTGTATGAGTATGCCGATTCTTATTTTTACTGAATTCCACTTTTATTCCATGATGGTCTGAGAAGATGAAAGGAATCATTTCTATTCTTTTAAATTTGCTAATGTTAGATTTGTGACTTAAGATGTGATCTATTTTGGAGTATGTTCCATGGGCTGATGAGAAGAATGTGTATTCAGTTTTGTTAGGATGAAATGTTCTGTAGATGTCTGTTAAATCCAAATGTTGAATGGTTAAGTTTCAATCTAAGATTTCTTTGTTTAGCTTCTTTTTGGAGGATCCTTCCAACACTATTAAAGGGGTGTTAAACTTTCTGAATACTACAGAGCTGGAGGAAATCAAGCTGCTCATGTCTGTTAGAGTTTCTCTTATAATTTGAGGTGCATTTTGGTTGGGTGCATAAATATTAATAATTGAAATCTCATCATATTGAGTATTGACCTTAAAAATATGAAGTGACCATCCTTATCTTTCCTCACTATTGTTGGTTTAAAGCCTATTGTATCTGCAAACAAAATTGCAACACCTACTTTTTTCTGATTTCCATTTCCCTGGAATATAGATGACCATCCCTTCACCCTGAGTCTATATTTATCTTTTAAGGTAAGATTAGATTCTTACATGTAGCAGATATCTGGCCCAAGTTTTTGCATCCAGTCAGCCAATCTGTGGCTCTTTAGAGGACAATTTAAGCCACTCACATTAATTGAGAATATTCATTAGCCTGGTAGAATTTGGGGTATCGAGTTTTTTGAGATACCAGTGCACATTTTTAATCTTTTCACCATTGTGGAAGATGGAATTTGAACTCACTCGAAGTGAGTTTAGTTTTGTGGTGGAGAATTGCACTGGTCATTATGGAGAATAGGTCTGAGGATATCCTGTAGAGGTGGTTTAATTATTGCAAATTTCTTCAACATGTGAATGTCATTGAAGTATTTAATTTCTCCATCATAAATGAACCTCAGTTTAGCTGGATACAGGGTCCTGGGTTGAAAGTTATTTTGTTTTAGGAGATTAAAAGCCGATGATCACCTCTTCTAGCTTGAAAGGTTTCAGCAGAGAGATATGCCGTCATTCTAATATTCTTCCCCTTGTAGATTATAGTTTATTACGTCTGGTTGCTTTCAGAATTTTCTCCTTCATATTAACTTTAGTGAAGTTAATTATGATGTGCCTGGGGTTGTCTTAATCAGGTTGAGTTGTTTGGGGGCTCTGAAACTATCTGCTATCTGAATTTCAGAATCTTTTGCCATCTCTGGAAAGTTCTCTTTCATAATCTCATGAAGACTAACCTCTCTGCCTTGTGAAGCTACTTCATTGCCTTCAGGGATCCCTATAAGGTGAATATTGGTTTTCTTTGAATAATTCCAGAGCTCTCTGAGAGAGTGATCCATTTTTGCTCTCCACTTCTCTTCCTCTTTGAGAATTTGAGAGTATTCAAAATCTTTGTCTTCGATGTTGGAAATCCTTTCTTCTGCCTGCTCCAAATTCTTTTACTGAGGGATTCTACTGTAGTTCTCATATCCTGGAGGGCTATAACTTCTATCTCAATGTGTCTAAACCTTTCATAATTTTGTCTTTGAATTAATTGAATTCTGGAGACATCTTTTGAATTATTCCTAGAATTTGTAACTCCAACTTTACTTCCATTCTGTTGATCTTATTTGCCATCCAAATTCTAAATTTGACTTCTGACGTCTCAGCCATCTGTTTGTGAATGGGATCCTCTGGTTTGGTTGTTCTGTTGTTCCTTGGGGGGGGGGAGGTGAACTATTCTGATTATTCATGTTGGCAGAGTTTTTCCACTGATTCTGCCCCATGATTGTTTACACTGTTTAGCTAGATGAGCAGGTAAGGTAAAATTGGATTGGAGACTTCTGGGGTTGTGGTTAACCAGCCCCTCACCAAGGAACTGGGAGTGGTGACTGCAGCTTTTCCTTTACAATTTTGCAGAGGACCTGCACAGTACTACAGTCTGTTACTCTAGAGGCTTGATCTGTGTAGTGGGGGTGGGTGTCTCTGTCTTGTATTCAGCTGATCTCTGTCCAATCCTAGTGCATCAGTGACTCTGGGTTGCAGTCTTAGCTTTGGAGAAATAAAAGCAACTAGGACATCCTGTCCCCCACAGGTAATACCTGGAAGAGGAAAATCAAACTTTCCCACTACAACAAAAGCAGGGTATCACCTTGGAGGGTCCTCGGGTGATTTGTCCAGTTCAAGAGTTCCTAACCAATTGTCTCAAACAGTACTCACTCTCTAGCTGGAGAGTTCAAAAGATCTCCAGCAACTAGATAATAGGAGTCTACTGGTAGCTCAAGTGTGGCTTGAGCACCTCTGGTGCTCCAAGGAATCAGACATGCCTGTCCAGTACAAGGTTTGGAGCAAGGGTGTTGATGCCTCTTTCCCCACCTTGCTCACCCTTCACCACCAGACTCTGGTAACCCCAGTCTCTGGTAGCCCCACTGGCAGTCTCAGTTAACCCAGTCTCTGTGGCCCAGTTCTGTCCAATAAGCAAATGTGCCAGGACTATGTGCCTGCCAGAGTCAAAGTAAGGACATTGCCTCCTCCTTGTGGTTACCATCCTCTGCCACCATCCAGCAGGGGATGTTGAAGCCTGCTTGCCTCAGGTGCTCAATGGCAGCTGGAGAAAGTTCCACTTGAGCTCAATCTAAACCTGAGGATATCCTAACAGCAAAAGAATTTCTCCCTCAGCCACCGCACCTTTGCTGCCACTGTTCTGTAGCTCTGGTACCCCTATAGGGCAAGGTCTGGTTCCCTCTGGCAGACCACAGAGTTAGGGAGATGACTCCCAAATTAGACCCCATCCAGATCACTCTATAAATGCTGGTATTGGGTGGGAGATATCTCCACTTGGGTTCATGCACTGCAGCAGTTCCTGGGTCTCCACCAGTAGTGCTGATACCCAAGCCTCCACCTGCTGTTCAGATACACTTTCTCAGGGCCAGGTCAGTCACATTTCCCTCTATGTCTTTCTGTACTGTTACTGGATTCATAGATATAGCACAGCTACACTGCCTCTGTCTATGCAATGTCCAGTCCTAGCCAAGAAGTGCAGATAATTCTGGTCTCTTCAGGGGTTGGACTTCTAGACCACCAGGCCAGGGGGGAAGGGTAAACTGGAAGTTCAAGGTCGTAAGGAAAATATTTATTTAAACTTCCTGCCAGACAAGGGAATTCCTGGGCTCACAACATGGGCTCTGGAGAAGGAGTCCCAACTTCCATCAGTTTCCTCTGGTGGGGTGAGGGAGGGGAGCCTCAGTTCATTGCACACAAATAAAGATCCCACAGAAAGCAAGCAATTCTCTTAGGGGAGGGGACAGACACATGTCCTCTTTGGGATGAAATCTGTACCAGAAATTTATTTCCTTGGAGTCAAAGCTTGACTCAGCAGGGAAGACATGCAGTTACCTATCTCTTCTCTCAGCTGGGCTCCCCTCCTTGGCTTTGTTGGTTTTTTTCTGGCATTATCTCTCCCTCTGGACTGGAGCCTGTTGAAACCTGGCTCCAGTCAACTGTCATCACCCATTCCCCCTTGTTCTTGTTGAATGTGATAATTAGAGTTAGGGAAAGTAGCCAATCTGAGGACTTAGCAAAACACAAAACATGTTGAAACCAAAAAAGCAAATAGACGAAAAGGCTACCAGAAACACAAGCACACAGATGCACAGACTATCAGAAACAACTGGACATACAGACAATAACCAACTACAACAGAAATGATGATAATAAAAAAAACTCTAAAAATCTGATGTAAGCACTCTCAGCAACCATTAGAAGGGAAGAAGAGGAAGAGAAGAAAAAATATATATATATATAATTAATAAAAAAAAATAAAAAGAAAAAAATAAAAAATTAAAAGAAAGTTAACAATAACTTCAACAGGAAAAGGATGAAAAAAAGACAAGAAGAAGAAGAAAAAAAGGGGTGGTGGTGCCTGTGGCTCAAAGGAGTAGGGCACCAGCCCCATATGCTGGAGGTAGTGGGTTCAAACCCAGCCCTGGCCAAAAACTTCAAAAAAAAGAAAAAAAGGCACCAACCACAAAAATATTATCCATTCATACATACATATATATATGTGTGTGTGTATATATATATATACACACACACATATATAAAATACAACTATACGAATGATGTAAGGGTCAACTTTAGTAGAAATATATTTACATTGTAATAGTACTTTCTGGACACCAGGTGGTGCTATGAGTGGTTCCCAGGCTTATACCTGATTTATGTTTTACTTTGTTACCATGGTTACCACCGTATCTGGCCCATAGAAGGAGGTGCCTGTCCTTGCCATTTCTGAAATTTCAAAATATGTCTGTTTTCCAAATGGCTGCCCAACCTTGGCTGACCTGTTCTAGATGGGACCCTTACCTGACCTCCAGATTTGGCTCAGGCATCCACACTTAACCAATTTCTACACTCAGCACTTAGTTTCCCCCAGAACTGGTGACTGCAATCTTCCATGGGGGAGAGGCTGGCTGCTGCTGGCACCCACTGTTTCAGCAGTGGCACCTAGATTTTCCATTAGTGTCCTTGGCTCAAGATTACACTTTTGAGTCCTGCAATCTGCCTGTTCACTGCACACCCTGAACTGCCAGTCTACACCAATATTCCCCACCAGGAATGATTAAGTCCATTCATTCACACCTACTGTTCTGGAAAAAGGTGCCCATGGTGGGTAACCATTTCCAACATTTCAAAATGTGTCTGTTCCTGGGGGGGATCCCTTCCCCTTAATTTTCTGTCAGGCTGCATAGCCCTCTGTCGCTCCTAGCAGTACCCCTTTCTGGTTGTGAAATTCCACTCAGGAGTCCACACTTCACCAATCTTTCCACAAAACACCTAGTTTCCCCACAAACTAGGAACTGCAGTCCTCCGTGGGGGAGGGGCTGGTTCCTGCTGCTGCTGGTGCCACTTCAACAATGGCATGGAAATTTCTCTAGTAGATTCTGTGGCTCTGAGTTACATTTTAAGTTCAGCAATCCAGCATCTTGCTCTACACCCCTAGCTGCCTATCCACACCAATACTCCACACTGGGGAAGATCCAGCCACCCTCTCTCTCACCTGAAGATTTGAGAGATTTGCACTAGACATCTGTCCCATCTGAGATCATGCTCCGCCTCCCTCCTCAACCTTTTGATGTCCACCAATTCACTAAGTCTTTATGACAACTGTTTGAAGGAGGAAAATTAAGTATTTTTATTTCTACTTTGCATATGAGCATATTCAGAGATTCAATGGCTCACTAAGTTCCTAAAGTCAAGTGGCAGATCTGGAATTCGAAACATTACTATGGACCATGCCCAAGAAAAGCCAGAAATTTAACATCAGGATAGAGGCTCTTTAAAACTCAAGTATACAGTATGGACTTCTTTTCTTTTGAAAGATTTATTGATACAGTAAGATGTTATTAACAAAAAATGATTCCACCACACAATTATGACTCCTTTGGAGGCAATTATTACAGATGTAAATGATATGGTCTATTAAATATGGATAATAGATATAATATTATAAAATAATATTAATATTAAAACATGATAATGGTATATAGACTTTGACTCAGGGTCCACCTTTCTGACCATCCTTTGGACTTGCCAAAACTGTGTGTTCATTACACATATCGAGGGGGGAATCAAAAGTAATTTCCAACTTAAATCCTGGTTAGCTATTTGTGCTTGGTCAGAAAAAACAAAAACTAAGTAACCTAAGGTATCTCCAGATGGAGAAAGAGAAGCCCATCCAATAGGAAACAAAAGAGCTGAGGGGAAGCCAATTCAAAACCGTTAGTTCCCAGAATTCAGGAGACCTTTTTAGCCTCTTAATGGCAGCCTTTGCTCTGACATTCAGAAGACTCACAGGCATGGAAGAATTCCTGGTGCAAATATGTATCCATCTGCCCAGGTATGGAGCGGTATCAGGACTGAATGCACCCATTACAAGCACTCTTAAATTACCAATCTCCCAGTGCTTCCTTGGCCAGAAAAGGAAATGGGAGGACATATTTTAAGAAAGGGAAAACTGTTTTAAAATTTTAATAGTCAAATAAGGTTGGACTCTACAATTATAGGACTTGTATTCATCTTCTGTTATTGGTAAATATCGGGTATTATGCTGTTATATGCATATAGCAGTGTTAGCATTAAATATCTCTGAAAAGTTTAAAAAACAAATAAATTAATGTATGAATCTGATAAGAAGGCGAGAATGCCTGAAGCCCTGAAGTGCAATGATAATTTCAAGTGTATTCATTTAAAGATTTTTATTTTGTACCAGTGACTATATAACTGATTCAAAAATAAATTTTAAAAGGGAAAATAAATTCAATAATTTAGTGAAGAAAGGGAGATAGAGATATGAGAAGATATGAAGGGGAGGTGATAGTGGGAAAATAAAGATACTGACTGTTGAAAACTCATCTGATGAGATTTTCCTTAAAGGAATGAAGAGAAATCAGGCCATGGATAGAGGGAAATGTGCATTTTGGTGATATTTTATCCAGGAAATGAGATAACTTGTTTGAATTGTAAGGGTACAGTCCACTAGAAAGGACACATGGAAGACCAGGAGGGAGAGGCAGTAATTATCTAAAGTGTTTCTTTAAGGAGGGGACGCCAGAACCAGCACAAAGTGGAAAGACTAATTTCCATCAGGAATGTTCAGAGCCCATTTTCTGAGAGAGACGGCAGAGAAATGGGCTGAAAGGTACATCAGCAGATAGTCCAGTATGGAGAGATGGGGAAGTTCTCAGTATAATATAACCTGAGAGTGATAAAAGGCTGAGAAGGCAGTTAGAGAAGGGAGGAGATGGCATAAAGTGTTTCTTTTGGGGGCTGAGAGGAAGTTATAAAAATGTTACGTTATTGCTCAGGATAGCTAAGTGGACATTTAAGGATAAAAAGCATCATTTGAAAGTGCAATCATTGGGTATGGTTGTGTGTTGTTCTTCAACCTCACTCAGCTCCCTGGGAACAGACATGGAGTTAGTGGAGAGTTGGATTCAACCAGGGCCAGAGATTTAAACACATGCTTCACCAAAGGAGAGACATGGATGGCAAATAAAGACATGAGAAGTCATTCCATATAACTCACCATTAGAAAAATACAATTAGGGAGGAAGAGGCAAGATGGCCAACTGAAGCTAGCTTTCAGCAGAAGCCTTTGTTCAGAGGGAGAAATAATGGCCAAAACCAACTCAATAAAACTGAAGATTGAGACCTGAACTGAGAATGAGGATTGATGGGTTCACATCACCCCTGCTGAGGCAAGCTGGAACTTGAAGGAAACAAATTTCAGGTACAAAATCCATCCCAAAGAGGATGAGAATACTGCCCCTCCCCTGCCCCAGAGTGGCTTGTTGTGCTATCTCTATCAGCAACTGGCAAACAAAGGACCTCTTGTTACACCATAGGGAAGAAAGTGACTGAAGGGCCAGGGCTTCTTCCCCAGAGAGATAACACTTCAAGACTGGGAAATCTCTTGCCCAGGATAAAAGTTTAACAAATATACTCCCTGCCTTCCTGAACTCCCAATCCACCCTTCACCCCTCTCCTGGAGGTTTGGAGGACTACCCCCTGCAGATTCTGGAGTGTCTGGTGGACTTTTGCCAGGACTGGCTATCTCATGGGCTAGGGGGCAGCTGTGCTGAAACTATAGCTCTAGTAAAAGCAGAGAGTCACAAGGGAAGAGACACTTGCCCTGTGCTGGAATGTGCATCACACAGGATCCGTGCCACCAACTGGACATGGCAATGGCACATGCCTGGTCCTGAGACCTGCCTGCAGCATGGCCCAGGGGCAAGGCACTTCTCACTGACACTCACCTGCCCCTGTGACCTGTGCATGGCAGCGGAAGCAGTGGGGGAGGCACTGCCCACTGACACTAGCCCACTCCTGTGACCCTCCCCAGGGGAGGCACCCCAGACCAGAGGCAACACCCCTGACAGTGGCAGCACCACTTCTGACTGTAGTGGCAGTTCCATGGACCCTCCCACTGGGGTCAACTTTGGGGGTGACACCTCCCGAATTCTTTGGATCATAGAGGAAGCCCGACCTTGCTCTCCAGGTGTTCTAGAGGTGGAGTGTGGCCAAGGCAAAGCATGGTCACTGAAGGAAAGAACCACACTCTGCAATGGTAACCCCCAGCTGGACACAGATACAGGTGGAACACTGCCCAGTTCACAATGAACACAGAAGGGAATCAGGCCTGAACTCCCACCTGCAGGATGCACAGTGAGATGGCCCAGTTGGGGAGGCATTGACTGCCCTTTAACTCAGGAGCAAATCCCTGGTGTACTTGAATATTAAAGAGGACTGGGCCACAGCTCTGTGGGGTTACAAATGATTGGGTGTGATGGGGGTGTGGGTGCTTGCATCCTTCCATAGCTGAGATTTCAACCCAAAGTCACTGATTCACTAGGATTGGTCAGAGTCTAGCTGAATACAAGACAGAACCACCTAGACCCATCATACCAAGTGGGCCTCTAGAGTCTCAGGCTGTAGTACTGAATGGGACCTTTGTAAAGCTGCACTCAATAGTTTCAGCACTTTGGTAAAGGGATGATTAACTACAACTCCAGGACCCCTCAATTCAATTTCATCTTACCAGCTTCTCTAGCCAAATGGTGAAAAATAACTATGGAGCAGAACCAGTGGAAAAACTCCGGCAACAAGAATAATCAGAGTAGATCAACTCCCCAAAGGTACAACAAGGAGATGCCACAGAAGATCCCATTCATCAACAAATGGCTGAGATGTCAGAAATCAAGTTCAGAATTTGGATGGCAACTAAGATTAACAGAATTGAAATAAAGATGGAATTAGAAATTCAAAGAGCAATTCAAAAGCTGTCTCAAGAATTTAATGAATTCAAAGATAAAATCACCAAAGACATTGACAAATTGAGGCAAGAATTTGCATCACTCAAAGACCTGAGAAATACAGTAGAATCCCTGTAGTCAACCACGGAACTTAACTGATCAGGGACACAGAGGAAAGTACTGCACACAGAATGATTGATGAAAGGAAGACTGGTGCTCGCTCAGGCACTCAGCAACAACCCACATTTATTGGGTGTTTTTATACAACTGATCAGATAAAAGCATAGAAATAGAAAAAGGAACGAACAATGATGAAACAGCAGAAGCTGCCATGAAAATTCTTTGTTCAGCACAGATGCTGCTGGATACATATATAGTTAATCTAAATTAAACATACTTTCTCAACATCATGCTGCAAGCTTAACCACAATAGTGTCTGGCTGTCTGTACTGTCTGATAGTTCCCCAAAACTTGAAGCTTAGCCACAAATAAAAAGAGAAAAGGACAAAGCACCTCTTCCCATAACCTCTGCAAGTGTCCAACCCCTAGCTTCACACTGTGAAGCCCTCCGGTTACTTCCTCCTGTGAACATGTCCACAGATAAAGAAGTTTTTCCATCTTAGGGCAACATTCCTTGGGGAGCACCTGAGGCCATGTCACTTGCTTTGGTTGGGGGGCTGGTACCCCTCCAAATCCCTCAGTAATGAAATGGAGCAGGCAGAAGAAAGGATCTTTGAAAATGAAGATAGAGCTTTTGGATGTTCCCAAATGATCAAAGATGAAGAGAACTGGAGAGCAAAAATGGATCATTCCCTGAGAGAACTGTGGGATCACTCCAAAAATGTGAACATTTACCTTATAGGAATTCCTGAAGGAGATGAGAATGAACCATAAGGCACAGATACTCTATTCCAAGAGATAATTGAGAAAAACTTCCCAAACATGGAAAGGGATATGGAAATTCAGATAGCAGACAGTTTCAGAACCCCAGCATGACTCAATCTGAATAAAGCATCCCCTAGACACATTGTACTTAACTTTGTCAAAGTTAATACGAAGGAGAAAATCCTGCAAAGTAGCCAGACATAAGAAAGTCATAATCTATAAGGGGAAGAATATTACAATGACTGCAATCTTTCTGTTGAAACTTTTCAAACCAGAAGAGGATGGTCGTTGACTTTGAATCTCCTAAAACAAAACAACTTTCAGCCCAGGATCCTAAAGCCAGCTAAACTGAGTTTCATTTGTGATGGAGAAATCAAATACTTTAAGGAAATACACATGTTGAAGAAATTTGACATAACTAAACCAGCTCTCCAGGATATTCTCAGGCCTATCCTCCACAATGGCCAGCACAATGCTCTACCACCAAAGTAAACTCACTCAGAAATTTTTGATCAAATTCCAACTTCCACAGTGGTGAAAGGATTAAAAACATCCACTGATCTTTTGAAAAATTAGACACTCAAAATACTACCAGACTTATCAATGCTCTCAATTAATGTGAATGACTTAAACTGTCCTCTAAAGAGGCACAGGTTGGGTGACTGGATACAAAAACTCAGGCCAGATATCTGCTGTATACATGATCTCATCTTATCTTAAAGGATAAATATAGACTCAGGGTGAAGGGATGGACATCTATAAACCAGGCAAACAGGAATTAGAAAAAAGCAGAGGTTGTAACTTTATTTGCAGATACATTAGGCTTTAAACCAACAAAGATAAAGAAAGACAAGAATGGTCACTTCATATTTGTTATGGGACTCACTCAACATGATGAGATTTCAATTATTAACATTTATGTGCCCAACCAGAATGCTCCTCAATTTATAAGGGAAACCCTAACAGATATGAACAATGTGGTATCTTCCAGCACTGTATAGTGGAGATTTGAACACCTGTTTGGCAGTGGTGGGTATATCCTCCAATAAGAAACTAAGCAAAGAAATTTTGGACTTAAACTTCACCATACAAAAATTGAATTTAATTTACATCTACAAAGCACTTCATCCTAACAAAACTGAATACACATTCTTCTCATCAGCCCCTGTAACATCCTCCAAAATTGATCATATCTGAGGTCACAAGGCTAACCTCAGAAAATTTAAAAGTATAGAAATCATTCCTTGTACGTTCTCAAATCATCATAACCAGGAATCAGCATACTCATATGAAGTCATGGAAACTAAATAACCTTATGCTGAATGATAGCTGGGTCATAGATGAGATTAAGAAGGAAATTACCAAATTTTTTGGAACAAAATGATGATGATGACACAAATTATCAAAATCTCTGGGATACTGCAAAGGCAGTCCTAAGAGAGAAATTTATAGCTTTGCAAGCCTTCCTTAAGAGAGCGGAAAGAGAGAAAGTCAACAACTTAATGGGACATCTCAAGCAACTGGAAAAGGAAGAACATTCCAACCTCTAACCCAGCAGAAGAGAAGAAATAAGCAAAATTAGGGCAGAATTAAATGAAATTGAAAACAAAAGAATTATTCAAAATATCAATGAATCAAAAAGTTGGTTCTTTGAAAAGTTTAACAAAATTGATAAACCTTTGGTTATCCTAACCAGAAATAAAAAACTAAAATCCCTAATTTCATCAATCAGAAATGACAAAGGTGAAATAACAATAGATATCTCAGAAATTCAAAAAATTCTCAATGAATACTACCAAAAACTCTATTCTCAGAAATATGAAAATCTGAAAGAAATTGACCAATACTTAGAAGCACACCACCTTTCTAGACTTAGCCAGAAAGAATTGGAAATGCTGAATAAACCTTTATCAAGTACTGAAATAGCATCAACTATACAAAATCTCCCAAAAAAGGAGAGTCCAGGACCAGATGGCTTCACATCAGAATTCTACCAAACCTTTAAAGAGGAACTAGTACCTATATTAGACATTGTTTTTGAAAGCATAGACATAGAAGGAATACTTCCCAACACATTTTATGAAGCAAATACCACCCTGATCCCCAAACCAGGACAAGACCCAACAAGAAAAGAAAACTAAACACCAGTATCTTTAATGAATACAGATGCAAAAATATTCAATAAGATCCTAGCAAACAGAATCCAGCAATTCATCAAAAAATTTATACATCATGACCAAGTTGGTTTTATCCAAGGGTCTCAAGGATGGTTCAAAATACATACATCTATAAATATAATACATCACATGGTAAGGTTTCCCACTGTCTCCACTGATTTTTAACATTGTATTAGAATAAATTACACTTAAAGTAACATTGCAAAGTCTTAGCCATCACAATCAGGCAAGAGAAGGCAATCAAAGGTATCCAAATAGGATCAGAGGAGATCAAACTTTCACTCTTCACAGATGATATGATCATATATCTGGAAAACACCAGGGACTCAATTACAAGTGATCACTACTAGAAGTGATCAAGGAATACAGCATTGTTTCAGGTTACAAAATCAATACTCACAGATCAGTAACCTTTACATATACCAACAATAGTCAAGCTGAAAATAATAGTCAAGGACTCTATTCCTTACACAGAAGTGCCAAAGAAGAAGTATTTGGGAGTTTACCTAATAAAGGATGTTAAAGATCTCTATAAAGAAAACTAAGAAACTCTGAGAAAAGAAATGGCTGAAGATGTTAACAAATGGAAAAGCATACCATGCTCATGGCTGGGAAGCATCAACATTGTTAAAATGTCCACACTACCAAAAGCAATATACAATTTTAGTGCAATCCCTATTAAAGCACCACTTTCATACTTGGAAAAAATAATACTTTGTTTTATATGGAATCAGAAAAAAACTCAATTAGCCAAGACATTGACATTATTACTCTGAAATAAAAACAAAGCAGGAGGAATCATGCTACCAGATCTCAGTCTATACTATAAATCTATAGTGATTAAAACAGCGTGGTACTAAAAACAGAGAGATAGATGTATGGAACAGAATAGAGAACCAAGAGATGAACCCAGCTACTTATCATCATTTGATGTTTGATAAACCTATCAAAAACATTCATTGGGGAAAAGACTTTCTATTTAACAAATGGTGCTGGGTGAACTGGCTAGTGACCTGTAGAAGACTAAAACTAGACCCACACCTTTCACCATTAACAAAAATAGATTCACACTGGATAAAATATTTAAACTTAAGACATGAAACTATAAAAAATACTAGAAAAGAGTGCAGATAAAACACTTGAAGAAATTGGCCAGGGAGGATATTTTATCAGGAGGACACCTCCCCTCCCAGGTAATTGAAGCAACACCAAAAATACATCACTGGGACCTGATCCAACTAAAAAGCATCAACACAGCCAGAAACACAGTACGTAAATCAAGTAGACAACCCTCAGAATGGAAGAAGATATTTGCAGGTTATGTCTCTGACAAAGGTTTTATAACCAGAATCTACAGAGAACTCAACTCAAACATATTACAAGAAAAGAACAAGTGATCCCAATCTCACTGTGGGCAAGATATTTGAATAGAAACTTCTCTGAAGAAGACAGGTGCAAGCCTACAGACATATGAAAAAATGCTCACCATCCTGAATCATCAGAAAAATGCAAATCAAAACCACTTTGAGATATTTTCTAACTCTGATAAGAGTAACCCACAACACAAAATCCCAAAACTATAGATGTTGGTGTGGATGTGGAGAAAAGGGAACACTTCAGCACTGCTGGTGGGAATGCAAACTAATACGTTCTTTTTGGAAAGAAGTTTGGAGAATACTTAGGGATCTAAAAATAGACCTGCCACCCAATTCTTAATTCCTCTTCTAGGTAAATATCCAGAAGACCAAAAATCACTTCATGACAAAGATATTTGCACCAGTTTGCTTATTGCAACCCATTTCATAATTGCTAAGTCATGGAAGAAACCCAAGTGCCCATTGACCCACAAATGGATTAATAAACTGTGGTATATGTACACCATGGAATATTATGCAGCCTTAAAAAGAGATAGACACTTTACCTCTTTTATATTTACATTGAGCTGGAACATAATCTTAGCAAAGTATCTCAAGAATGGAAGAAAAAGTACACAATGTACTCAGCTCTACTATGAAACCAATATATAAGCACCCACACTTCCATATGAAAGCTATCACCCAAATACAACTCAGAATGAAGGGGAAAGAAGAGGATAAGGGGTGTGGAGAGAGGGGAATTGGTCGGACAACACCTATGGTGCATTTTACAAGAGTACATGTAAAAACTACTAAGTGTAGAATATAAATGTCTAAACAAAATAATGTTTGATGTAAGTATTTCAAATTGTATATAAAATCAGCACATTGTACCTCATAAATGCATTAATCTACACAGCTATGATTTAATACAAATAAATGAATTAAAGAAAAACCAAAAAGAAAGAAAACAGGCATAGACAGAACATGTCTTAAACTGATAGAGGCCATCTACAGCAAACCTACAGCCAATATCATACTTTTTTTTTTTTCGAGACAGAGCCTCAAGCTTTCGCCCTGGGCAGAGTGCCATGACATCACAGTAACCTCCAGCTCCTGGGCTCAAGCAATTCTCCTGCCTCCACCTCCCAAGTAGCTGGGACTACAGGTGCCCACCACAATGCCCAGCTATTTTTTGGTTGCAGCCATTATTGTTGTTTGGCAGCCCCAAGCTGGATTCGAACCTGCCAGCTCAGGTGTATGTGGCTGGCACCTTAGCTGCTTGAGTCACAGGCGCCAAGCCCAGTATTATATTGAATGGAGTAAAATTGAAAACATTTCCACTCAGATCAGGAACTAGTCAAGGATGCCCACTGTTTCCACTGATATTCAACACAGTAATGGAAGTCTTAGCCATCACAATCAGGCAAAAGAAGGCAATCAAGAGTATCAAAATGGGGTCAGAGGAGATCAAACTCTAACTCTTTGCAGATGATATGATCCTGTACCTGGAAAACCGCAGGGACTCAACTACAAAACTTAGAAGTGATCAAGGAGTACAGCAGCTTCTCAGGTTACAAAATCAATACTTACAAATCAGTAGCTTTCACATATACAAACAATAGTCAAGCTGAAAAAATAATCAAGGACTCTATTCCTTATACAGTAGTGCCAAAGAAGATGAATATTTGGGAATTTACCTAACAAAGGACATGAGAGATCTCAATAAAGCGAACTATAAAACTATGAGAAAAGAAATAGCTGAAGATGTGAACAAATGGGAAAACATACCATGCTCATGGCTACAAAGAGTCAACATTGTTAAAATGTCTGTACTACTCAATGCAACATACAAATTTAACGCAATCCCTATTAAAGCAATACTGACATACCTTAAAGATCTGGAAAAAATAGTACTTTGTTTTATACGGAATCAGAAAAAAACTTAATTAGCCAATCAGAAATAAAAACAAATCAGGAGGAATCATGCTACCAGACTTCAGGTTATACTATAAATCTATAATGGTACTGGCACAAAAATAGAGAGGTAGATATATGGAACAGAATAGAGAACCAAGAGATGAACCCAGCAACTTATCATCATTTGATCTTTGATAAGCCTATGAAAGGCACAGATTGGGGGAAATATTTTCTATTTAACAAATGGTTCTGGGTGAACTGACTGGTGACCTGTGGAACACTGAAACTGTACTCTCACCTTTCACCATTAACAAAAATTGATTCCCATTCGATAAAAGATTTAAACTTAAGACATGAAACTATTAAGATATTTTGAGAGAGTGCAGGGAAAACACTTGAAGAAATTTCCTGGGAAAATATTTTATGAGGAGTACCCACCCAGGCAATTGAAGCAATACCAAAAATATATTACTGGGATCTTATCAAACTAAAAAGCTTCTGCACAGCCAAGAACACAGTAATTAAAGCAAGCACACAGCCCTCAGAATGGGAGAAAATATATGCAGGTTATTTTTCTGAGAAACATTTGGTAACTAGAATTCACAAAGAACTCAAACTAATTATTAAGAAAAGAATATTTCCCATTCATTTCCCATTTCATTGTGGACAAGAGACTTGAACAGAAGCTTCTCCAAAGAAGACATGTGCATGTTCTACAAACATAAAAAAATGCTCATCATCTGTAATCATCAGAGAAATACAAATCAAAACCCCTTTGAGATATCATCTAACTCCAGTAAGAGTAGCCCACATTGGAAAATCTCAAACCTGTTGGCATGGATATGGAGAGAAGGGAATACTTCTGCACTGCTGGTGGGAAAGTAAGCTAATATATCCCTTCTGAGAATACTTAGGGAACTAAAAGAAGACCTGCCATTTCAATACTTCAATCTCTCTGCTAGGTATATATCCAGATGACCAAAACTCAATTTACAAAAAAGATATTTATACCAGAATGTTTATTGCAGCACAATTCATAATTGCCAAGTCATAATCGCCAAGTGTCCATTGACCCATGAAAAGATTAATAAATTGTGGTATATATATACCATGGAATATTATGCAGCCATAAAAAAGATGGAGACTTTACATCTTTTATGTTTACATGGATGCAGCTGAAACATTCTTCTTGGTAAGTATCTCAAGAATGGAAGATAAAGTATCCAAAGTACTAAGCACTATTATGAAACTAATACATAATCACCCACACTTTCATACAAATGATAAAACACAACTATAGTCCAGAATAAAGGTGGGAAGAAGAGAGAGCGGGGAGGGGAAGGGAGAGGAGGAGGGAGGCCAGAAGGAGGGAGGGTAATTGGTGGACCTCACCTATTGTGCACAATGCAAGGGCACATGTCAAAACTATTTTTTAATCATTTCTTTATTTTATTTTATTTTATTATCTTTATCATTAAATCATAGCTGTGTACAATAGTGCAATCAAGGGGTACAATGTGCTGGTTTCATATACAATCTTAACTATTTTCATCAAACTGATTAACATAGCCTTCCTGGCAATTT
>CAUYRH010054873.1:0-11996 GCA_963574655.1 Perodicticus potto | reverse complement strand
TGGCTATTTTTATTTTTATTTATTTTTGAGACAGAGCCTCAAGCTGTCACCCTGGATAGAGTGCCGTGGCATCACAGCTCACAGCAACCTCCAATTCCTGGGCTCAAGTGAGTCTCTTGCCTCTGCCTCCCAAGTAGCTGGGACTACAGGCGCCTGCCACAACACCCGGCCATTTTTTGGTTGCAGCTGTCGTTGTTTGGCGGTCCCGGGCTGGATTTGAACCCACCAGCTCAGGTGTACGTGGCTGGCACCTTAGCCTGTTGAGCCACAGGCGCAGAGCCCTGGCTATTTTTAGAGATGAGGTCTTGTTCTGGCCCAGGCTGGTCTCGGACTTGTAAGCTGAGACAATCCACCTGCCTTGGCCTCCCAAGTGCTGGAATTTATAGGCCTGAGTCACCTCGCCTGGCCGGCATTCTTGATTTCCTAAATATCAACAACAACAACAAAAGATTATACTGTATATATTTTAATGAATAGCAGAGCCAGGATTAAAACTCAGATATTCATGTGGACCTAAATTACCAACTTACTGGGTAAATACCAAGGAATATGGCTGCTGTATGATAAGGCAAGAATATGTTTACTTTTGTTAGAAAAAACTAAACTCTCTTCAAAAGCAGTTGTGGCAGCTTGGTGCCTGTAGCTCAGTTTTTGTTTCTGTTTTTTCCTCACCTCAGATGGGTTATTGTGCCAACAACGTAACAAGATTTGTGGGAGGCACATCTCATGCATGCGCATGAAAACCCAATCATCACACTTATGAACTATAAAAGGATCCGTAGCGCAGTGGTTAGGGCGCCAGCCACCTACACCAAGGCAGGCGGGTTCCAACATGACCACGGCCTGCTAAACAACTGCAACACCAAAAGAAAAAAAAAATAGCAAGATGTTGTGGTGGGTGCCTGTAGTCCCATCTACCTGAGAGGCTGAGGCAAGAGAATCTAAGCTTAAACACAAGCTTAAGCTTAATTTGTAACTCTTAAGCCCAAGAGTTAGAGATAGCTATGAGCTGTGATGCCATAGCACTCTACTGAGGGTGATACAGTGAGACTCTGTCTCAAAAAAAAAAAAAAGCGGTTGTGGCCTTTTTCATTCTCACCAGAATAATAGTTCCTCTGCTGTTCCCTATCCATGCTAGAATTTGGTACTGTCAATGTTTTGGATTTTAGCCATTCTAACAAATGTATAGTGGTATTTCATTTGCAACTTCCTGAAGATATTTGATGATGATCATCTTTTCATACATGGTGTGTCATCTGTATTAATTTGGTGAGGTATCTTGTGAGAACATTTGCCCATTTTTTAATCAGGTTGTTTTTTTTTCCTTATTGTTAAGTTTTAAGAATTCTTTGTATATTTTAGATACTAATTCTTTGTTAGATATGTGTTTTGTAAAGATCTTTTCCCAGGCTTATCCTCATTCTATTAAGCCTGTCTTTGGCAGAGCATAAATTTTAAATTTTTTTTTGCCATTTTTTTCAATTAAATCATAGCTGTGTACATTAATGCAATTGTGGGGTACAATATGCTGGTTTCATATACAATCTGAGATATTTTCATCAAACTGGTTAACATAGCCTTCATGGCATATAAATTTTAAATTTTAATAAAGTTCAACTTACCAATTTTTTCTTTCACAGATTGTGCTTTTGGTGTTATACTAAAAGTCATCCACACACCTCAGCCTCCCAGAGTGCCACAGATTACAGGTGTGAGCCACCTCACCCATCTCTGTTATCTTCTAAGAGCATTCTACATTCACATCTACTGAACCATTTTCAGTTGATTTTTGTGAAAGGTATAAAGTCCATTTCTAGATTCACTTTCTGGTATGTGGATGTCATTATTCTAGTACTATTTGTTGAAAAAGACTATCCTCTTTCCACTGAATTACCTTTCTCCTTTGTCAAAGATAAATTTGTGTTGTCTCTCTCTCTCTCTCTCTGGGTTCCCTACTATTAAACTGAACTATCTATTCCTTTGCCAAAACCTGCACACAAATGTTGATAGCAGTCTTTTTTTTTTTTTGAGACAGAGCCTCAAGCTGTTACCCTGGATAGAGTGCCGTGGCATCACAGCTCACAGCAACCTTCAATTCCTGGGCTCAAGCGAGTCTCTTGCCTCCGCCTCCCAAGTAGCTGGGACTACAGGTGTCCACCACAACGCCTGACCAACAGCTGTCATTGTTGTTTGGCGGGCCCAGGCTGGATTCGAACCTGCCAGCTCAGGTGTACGTGGCTGGCGCCTTAGCCGCTTGAGCCATAGGCACCGAGCCTTTATAGCAGTCTTATTCCTAATTGCCAACACATGGAAGAGGTAAGATGTCCTTGAATAGGTGAATAAATAAACAAACTGATAAATCTGGACAATGGAATATTATTCAGTGATAAAAAGAAAGAAGTTATCAAGCCAGAAAAAGACAAACAGGAACTTTAAATGCATATTGCTAAGTGAAAGAAACCAATCTGAAAAGGCTACATACCAAAGTATTCCAATTATATGACATTCTGGAAAACTACGGAGATAATAAGATCAGTGGATGCCAGGGGTCAAGAAGAAGGGAGGAGGGGATAAACAGGTGGAAACAGGATTATTTTTAGGGTAGTCAAACATTCTGGATGGTAATGTAATAGTGACACAGGTCATCACACATTTATGAATACCCACAGAATGTGTATAACACAATAAGGGAACTCTAATGTAAACTATGAACTATAGTTAATACTATATCAGTATTAGTTTAATCTACTGTAATTAATGTACCATAGTAATGCAATATGATATTGGTAGAGGAAACCCTGTGTGAGGGCATATATGTGAGGAGACATGTGGAAAGTACCTGTATTTCCTGCTAAATTGTGCTGGAAACTTAAAATTGCTATCAAATATAAAGTATTAAAGAAAAAACCAGCCAGGTACTATAGCATGCATGTGTATTCCCAGATACTCAGGAGAATTAAGTAGGAGAATCACCTGAGCCCATGAGTTCAAGGACAGCCTGCAGCAACATAGCAAGACCCTGTTTCTTTCTTTTTTTTCTTTTTGTGTAGAGACAGAGTCTCACTTTATCACCCTCGGTAGAGTGCCGTGGCATCACACAGCTCACAGCAACCTCCAACTCCTGGGCTTAGGCTATTCTCTTGCCTCAGCCTCCCAGGTAGCTGGGGCTACAGGCGCCCGCCACAGCACCCCACTATTTTTTTGTTTTGCAGTTCGGCCTAGGCCAGGCTTGAACCCGTCACCCTCAGTATATGGGGCCGGCGCTCTACTGATGAGCCATGAGCCGCCCAAAACCCTGTTTCTTTAATTAAACAAAAATAATCACTGAAAAGCCTTTCCAAGACAATATTGTGCCCAGCAGGCTACTTGTAGGTAAAGCAAAATTATGTTCTATAGTGAAATTGTTCCTAATTATTACTATTTTTTTTCGAGATAGACTCTGATGTCTGTCTTAGAGTGCCAAGGCATCAGATCTCACAGCAACCTTAAACATTTGGGCTTTAGCAATCCTCTTGTCTCAGCCTCCCATGTAGCTGGGACTACAGGCACGTGTCACTACACCCAGCTAGTTTTTCTACTTTTAGTAGAGATGAGGTCTCATTCTTCATCCAGCTGATCTTGAACTTCTGAGCTCAAGCAATCCAAGTGCCTCAGCCTCTCAGAGTGCCAGGAATACAGGCATAAGCCACTGTGCCTGGCCTATAATTCTTTCTTATTTTATTTATGTATTTTTAAGACAGAGTCTTGGGCGGCGCCTGTGGCTCAGTTAGTAAGGCGCCAGCCCCATATACCAAGGGTGGCGGTTCAAACCCAGCCCCACCAAACTGCAACAAAAAAAACAGCAGGGCATTGTTGTAGGCGCCTGTAGTCCCAGTTACTCGGGAGGCTGAGGCAAAAGAATAGCCTAAGCCCAGGAGCTAGAGGTTGCTGTGAGCTGTGTGACGCCAGGGCACTCTACCTTGGGCGATAAAGTGAGACGCAGTCTCTACAAAAAAAAAAAAAGACAGAGTCTTACTTTGTCACCCTCGGTAAAGTGCTGTGGCATCACAGCTCACAGCAACCTCAAACCACTACAAGTGCCCACCACAACGCCCAGCCATTTCTAGTGACTAGGTTTCGTTCTGGCTCTGGCTCAGGCTGGCCTCAAACTCATGAGATCAGGCAATCCACCCGCCTCGGACTCCCACAGTGCTAGGATTACAGGCATCAGCCACTGCACACAGCCTGGCCTATAATTCTCAATTGTTATAGTAATGCTCATTTTTTTTTTTTTAAACGCTCTTAAGTTGTCACTGTAGGTAGAGTGCTATAGCGTCAAAGCTCACAGCAACTTAAAACTCTTGGACTTACATGATTCTCTTACCCTAGTTTCCCAAGTAGGTGAGACTACAGGCGCCTGCCATAACACCCGGCTTTTTTTTTTTTGCAGTTGTTGTTGTTTTAGCTGGCCCAGGCCAGGTTTGAACCTGTCAGCCTAAGTGTATGTGGCCAGCCCCCTAGCGGCTAAGCTACAGACGCTGCCCAATACTTCTCACTTTAATCAGTAAATTTTTTTTTTTTGTAGAAACAGAGTTTCACTTTATCGCCCTCGGTGGAGTGCCATGGCGTCACACAGCTCACAGCAACCTCTAACTCCTGGGCTTAGGCGATTCTCCTGCCTCAGCCTCCCAAGTAGCTGGGACTACAGGCGCCTGCCACAACGCCTGGCTATTTTTCTGTTTTGTAGTTGGGCTGAGGCAGGGTTTGAACCCGCTACCTTCAGAATATGGGGCCAGCGCCCTACTTGATGAGCTGCTGGTTCCATCCCATAACCAGTCAATTTTAACAGAAAAAAAGATAATTAACTAGCCCACTTGTTCTGTATGCTTCTATGTATTTGCCACAGTGGACTAGGAGGATTCTCCAGTGAACAGTGCCTCCAACACAGAAGCTGATCCTGCTGCTGCTGCAGCCAGGAGAGATATATAGCCCCCTCACCCATGTGCTATATATATAACAGCCAGCCACAGAAGCTGCCAATCTTCTAAAAACCCTGATCGGAAAGTAACCCAAGGACAAGTGAGACTCTTACCAAGTGGAGTAACCCGGGGCTGAATATCCTTCAGAACTTCATGTAGCCATTCCGTAAATCGGACATAATAAAGATCGGAGAAAATGTCATCCACTCGTCCATTTTCAAAAAGATACTAAAAGAAATATAATCAATAAAAGTTATTGGTAATCACCAGAGAAGGTTTCCGGGGAAATAAATGTATTTTCTACAAGCATTACTAGATCTAACTATCCATTACCCCCTCAACAAACCGAGTCAAAACTGTCTAGCACATGACACTTCCACAGAATATTTCAGATCATGTGAACCAATTCTCACATTTTTTTTTTGAGACAGAGTCTCAAGCTGTTGCCCTGGGTAGAGTGCCATGTCATCACAGCTCACAGCAACCTAAAACTCTTGGGCTTAAGCAATCCTCTTGCCTTACCTTCCCAAGTAGCTGGAACTATAGGCACTGGCCATAATGCCCAGCTATTTTTGTTATTGTTATTGCAGTTGTCATTGTTGTTTTCGCTGCCCTGGGATGTGTTTGAACCCGCCAGCCCTGGTGCCCTACCCACTGAGCAAAAGGCACCACCCACAACATTTTTGAGACTTGGGTCAATAAGGCAGATTTTGTAACAGCTATTTCATACAAGCAACACAGTCTCCTGGTAGCAAAAATCAAGAATAGGCTCTGGTGTCGGCCTGTTCTTAGGTATTATGTAAGTTACATAACATATGCAATTCTTTTAACTTCTATGGCCCACTATCCTTTTCAGTTAATGGATATGCCTTTACCTGGTTGCAGGACTGTGGTAAGAGCATGGAAGACATCAGGTCATGGTGCCTAGCTAGGTATGGACCAGCAAGAAAGACGAACAAACTGGAAGGCAGACTTTTCTCAGGAGACTAAACACAAAGAAATCTATCTCTGGGCTTGGCGTCCACAGCACAGTGGTTATGGCGCCAGCCTCGTACACTGAGGCTGGTGAGTTCGAACCCAGCCCAGGCCAGCTAAACAAAGACAACTGCAACAAAAGAAAAATACCCGGGTGTTGTGGTGTGTTCCTGTAGTCCCAGCTACTTAGGAGGCTGAAGCAAGACAATCATCTAAGCCCAAGAGTTTAAGATTGTTGTAGGCTATGATGCCACGGCATTCTATCGAGGGTGACAGAGTGAGACTGTCTCAAAAACAAACAAAAAATCAGACATCTACCTCTGCTCCCCCAAACTGCCAGTGAACAAGTTTCTCTGTTATGCTTCATCTTAGACATTTTGAAAACCTAACTATATTTGTAAATTAGTTTATTTAAGACTTTTTTTTTTTTTGAGACAGTTTCATTTTGTCGCCCTCGGTAGAGTGCTGTAACATCACAGCTCACAGCAACCTTCAACTCCTGAGCTTAGGCGATTCTCTTGCCTCAACTTCCTGAATAGCTGGGACTACAGGTGCCCGCCTCAAGGCCCAGCTATTTTTTTGTTGTAGTTTGGCCCGGGCCGGGTTTGAACCTGCCACCATCTGTATATGGGGCTGGTGCCCTACTCACTGAGCCAGAGGCGCCGCCCTATTTAGGACATTTTTAAATGATTATTTTGTGTTAATGAAGAGCAGGAGGAGAATAAAAGCCATATGTTAGCACCAGACTGTTTTGCACAAATTACTTTTATTTTCTTTGTTTATTTTTTTGAGACAGAGTCTCACTATGTTTTTCCTCAGTAGAGTACCGTGATGTCATAGCTCATAGCAACCTCAAACTCTTGGGCAAAAGCGATTCTCTTGCCTCAGCCTCCCAAGCAGCTGGAACTACAGGTGCCTGCCACAACGTCCAGCTATTCTTTGGTTGCATGCGTTATTGTTGTTTAGCAGGCCCTAGCCAGGTTCGAACACGCCAACCTTAGTGTATGTGGCTGGCGCCATTACCAGTGAGTTACGGACACTGAGCGTTATTTTTATTTTCTTTTTATTTATTTATTTTTTTTGTAGAGACAGACTCTTACTTTACCACCCTCGGTAGAGTGCCATGGCGTCATACAGCTCACAGCAACCTCCAACTCCTGGGCTTAGGCGATTCTCTTGCCTCAGCCTCCCGAGTAGCTGGGACTATAGGCACCCGCCACAACTGTCTTGCAGTTCAGCCAAGGCCGGGTTTGAACCCTCCACGTTCAGTATATGGGGCCGGCGCCCTACTCGATGAGCCACAAGGCCGCCCTATTTTTATTTTCTTAAACAGAGGGTCTTGCCGCCTGTAGTCCCAGCTACTCAGGAGGCTGAGGCAAGAGAATCGCCTAAGCCCAGGAGTTGGAGGTTGCTGTGAGCTGTGTGATACCACAGCACTCTACTGATGGTGAGTACTCTGTCTCTACAAAAAAAAAAAAGAGAGAGGGTTTTGCTATGTTGCTGAGGTGTGTCTTGAACTCCTGGCCTCAAGTGATCCTCCCACCTTAGCCTCCCAAGTAGCTGGGAAGACAGGTATGACTCATTGTTCCAGGATGGGTAAATTACCTTTTTTGTTTGAGCCAGAGTCTGACTTTGTTGCCCTTGGTAGAGTGCCATGGCGTCACACCTCAGAACAACCTCAAACTCCTGGGCTCAAGTGATTCTCTTGCCTCAGCCTTCCGAGAAGCTGGTACTACAGACTCCCACCATAGTGCCCGACTATTTTTAGAGACAGGGTCGCTCTTACTCAGGAGTCTCTAACCCTTGAGCTCAGGTAATCCACCCACCTCAGCCTCCCAGTGTACTAGGCTTACAGCTGTGAGATACTACTCCTGGTCCCAGTAAATTTTTCTTTCTTTTTTTTTTTTTTTACAGACAGTCTTACTTTGTCGCCCTCATAGAGTACCAAGGCATCATAGCTCACAGCAACCTCCAGCTCTTGGGCTTAGGTGACTCTCATGCCTCAGCCTCCCAAGTAGCTGGGACTACAGGTGCCCCCCACAACACCAGGCTATTTTTTTGTTGCGGTTTGGCCGGGGCCAGGTTTGAACTGGCCACCCTCGGTATATGGGGCCAGCACCCTACTCATTGAGCCACAGGCACCGCCCAACCCAGTAAATTTCCTTTTTACATACTGCATATTTAGGCCAGTTACAGTGGCTCACGCCTCTAATCCCACCACGACCAGAAGGCCAAGGGGTATGCTTAAGCTCACGAGTTTGAGACCAGCCTGAGCAAAAGTGAGACCCTGTCTCTACTAAAATAGAAAAACGGGCTCAGTGCCCATAGCTCAGTGACTAGGGCCTCAGCCACATACACCAAGGCGGGTGGGTTCGAGCCCAGCCCAGGCCTGCTAAACAACAATGACAACTGTAAACAAAGAATAGGAGGGCATTGTGGTGGGTGCCTGAAGTTCCAGCTACGGAGGAGCCTGAGGCAAGAGAATTGCTTAAGTCCAAAAGTTTGAGGTTGCTTTGAGCTATGACTCTACTGCACTCTACATAGGGTGACATAATAAGACTCTGTCTCAAAAATAATAAATGAAAAATAAAATAAAAAAGAAAAACTGAGGCAACAGGATCGCTTGAGCCCAAGAGTTAGAGGTTGCTATGAGCTATGAAGTCATTGCACTCTACAAAGGCTACAAAGTGAGACTATGTTTCATTAAAAAAAAAAAAAAAAAACTAAAAATTGGGGCAGCGCCCATGGCTCAGTGAGTAGGGAGCCGGCCTCATATACAGGTGGTGGGTTCGAACCCAGCCCCAGCCAAACTGCAACAACAAAAAATAGCCAGGAGTTGTGGCGGGCACCTGTAGTTCCAGCTACTCGGGTAGCAGAGGCAAGAGAATCGCCTAAGCCCAAGAGCTGTAGGTTGCTGTAAGCTGTGATGCCACGGCACTCTACTGAGGGCAACAGAGTGAGTCTGTCTCTGAAAACAAACAAAAAAATACCAAACAATAACAAAATAAAAAAAGTATAGTTTAAAACTAAATATGAATGAAAATTTTCTTATTTTAATTAACGTTTCGCTTCTCATTTTACTAACTTAACTAACCAGCTAAAACATGCTCCCCTGAAGGTATTTCCTACCTTTTGAATACACAAGAAAATATAGTAGAGCACATCTGGATCATAGGGTTCACCTTCTCCGTTTCGAGCTTCCCGTGTCATTAGACAGAGCCCATAATTCAACTCAGCCACAGCAGAAGAGATGAGATCCTCCTGGAATCGTAGCAGTTGGCGCCCTGCAAAAGAAGCCCAAAAGTGAACAGAGGTCCTGGCAACAGTCATCTTTTTACTGGTTACCCATATCCCTAAAAGGAAGACTCAGAGCAGATACTACTTACCAGGGTGCTGGGATAGAAATGAACACTTTTATTTATGTTCAGAATCATATGCTCTATACCAACAGTTTCCTTTTGACAATCCTCTGTCTTACATATCCCCAAATAACAATTTGGGCCAAGAAAAGAAAGTAGAAAAAAATAGTATCAGCTTTCTGGTTTTCCTTTATTCTTTTTTTTGCAGTTTTTCTGTAATGTGAACAAGTATATGAGCGTACTGTTAAGGAAGAAGAGCACCCAGAGCATGATCACTGGTTCCTACTTTCTCCCAGAAGCCACTCTGCCCAGGTTTGCTAGGTCAATTCCAAAATCCGTGTGTCCAAAAATGTCTGATCGGCTCAGCGCCTGTGGCTCAATGGGCTAAGGCGCCAGCCACGTACACCTGAGCTGGCGGGTTTGAATTCAGCCCAGGCCCGCCAAACAACAATGACGGCTGCAACCAAAAAATGGACGGGTGTTGTGGCGGGCGCCTGTAGTCCCAGCAACTTGGGAGGCGGAGGCAAGAGACTCGCTTGAGCCCAGGAATTGGAGGTTGCTGTGAGCTGTGATGCCACAGCACTCTATCCAGGGTGACAGCTTGAGGCTCTGTCTCAAAAAAAAAAAAAAAAAAAAGGGCAGCGCCTGTGGCTCAGCGAGTAGGGCGCTGGCCCCATATACCGAAGGTGGCAGGTTCGAACCCGACCCCGGCTGAACTGCATCAAAAATCAGTCAGGCGCTGTCGCAGGCCCCTGTACTCCCAGCTACTAGGGAGGCTGAGGCAAGAGAATCGCCTAAGCCCAAGAGCTGGAGGTTGCTGTGAGCTGTGACTCCACAGCACTCTACCGAGGGCGATAAAATGAGACTCTTGTCTCTACAAAAAAAAAAAAAAAAAAAATGTCTGATCTTAACAAATCCCATATATCCTGCTCATCTGCACAGGGTCGGGTAGACTTATTCTTTGTCTTGAATTCAACATACTATTTGAAACAGTACCCTCTAGTCCCAAGAGCCAGGAAACTCCACTCTTCTGCCATTCTGTCCTCTTATTACTTCAGCACCATAGTATTTTATTATTCTTTTTTTTTTTTTTTTTTTTTTTTGAGACAGAGTTTCACTGTGTTACATGGGTAGACTGCTATGGCACTATAGCTCACAGCAACCTTAATCTCTTGGACTGAAGGGATCCTTTTCCCTCAGCCTCCTGAGTAGCTGGGATATCAGTGCCAGCCATGACGTTCAGCTAATTTTTCTATTTTTAGTAGAGACAGAGTCTTGCACTTGCTCCGGGTGGTCTCAAACTCCTGAGCTCAAGCAATCCATCCGCCTCGGCCTCCCAGAGTGCTAGGATTGCAGGCATCAACCACCACGCCTGCCCACCATTGCATTTTAGACAGAACCCATGGCTCCCCAACAACACTTACTTCCAATGGGTGCTAATCTGTTCTGAGCATCCTTTTCTAGTTCAGCATTCTTGGTTTGGGCCCAGTTTTTCCATACTTCAAGCCCTTCCTCTGGTTTCAACGAATTTGGAAGCAGAAGTTCTGGGGATGGCTGTGGCTGTGACTGTTGTTCAACTTCAGCAACCTGGACAGTTTGAGCCTATGAGAGAGAAACCATCAAAATGTGTCAGTATAGGGCGGCGCCTGTGGCTCAGTGAGTAGGGCGCCGGCCCCAAATACCAAGGGTGGCGGGTTCAAACTCAGCCCCGGCCGAACTGCATCAAAAAAATTAGCCGTGGCTCGGCGCCTGTGGCTCAGTGGGCTAAGGCGCCAGCCACGTACACCTGAGCAGGCGGGTTCGAATCCAGCCCGGGCCCGCCAAACGACAATGGCGGCTGCAACCAAAAAATGGTCGGGCATTGTGGTGGGCACCTGTAGTCCCAGCTACTTGGGAGGCAGAGGCAGGAGACTCGCTTGAGCCCAAGAATTGGAGGTTGCTGTGAGCTGTGATGCTATGGCACTCTATCCAGGGTGACAGCTTGAGGCTCTGTCTCAAAAAAAAAAAAAATTAGCCGGGCGCTGTGGCGGGCGCCTGTAGTCCCAACTACCTGGGAGGCAGAGGCAAGAGAATCGCTCCAGCCTAAGAGGTGGAGGTTGCTGTGAGCTGTGACTTTACAGAGGGTGATAGAGTGAGACTCTGTCACCACAAAAAAAAAAAAAAAAAAAAGCGTCAGTACTGTTTTACATTAGGACTTTCTGCAAAACTGCCAGAAAAATGTTACTTATAGTTTATTTAAACAAAAATCTCTGGGCAGCACCTGTGGCTCATCGAGTAGGGCGCCGGCCCCATATACCAAAGGTGGCGGGTTCAAACCTGTCCTCGGCCGAACTGCAAAACAGAAAAATAGCTGGGCATTGTGGCGGGCGCCTGTAGTCCCAGCTACTTGGGAGGCTGAGGCAAGAGAATCACCTAAGCCCTGGTTTTGGAGTTTTTATGTGATGTGTGACGCCATGGCACTCTACCAAGGGCAATAAAGTGAGACTCTGTCTCTACAAAAAACAAAAACAAAAACAAAAACAAAATCTCTTAAATCCCAAAACCAGAGATGCTGGCGTGGATGTGGAGAAAAGGGAACACTTCTACACTGCTGGTGGGAATGCAAACTAATATGTTCCTTTTGGAAGGATGTTTGGAGAATACTTAGAGATCTAAAAATAGACCTGCCATTCAATCCCACAATTCCTCTACTAGGTATATATCC
>CAUYRH010054871.1:0-38867 GCA_963574655.1 Perodicticus potto | reverse complement strand
AAAAAAAAAAAAAAAAAAAAAAAAAGAGGAGCCAAAGGACAGATATTTTCTCAAGCCATTTAGCCTTTGAAGGGATCAATATCACTGACCATTGAAATTCAAAGTTATTAAATGTTAAAACAAGGATGTTGAATGCACAGGGTATAGTAACAGATCTGAAGCAACACATTAAGGCTCTTTTGATATATCACTTTAAGCAGATGCCCTTTCCAAAAGACCATTTAACTCTGCCCATTTAACAAACCATTCCTTGCCTTTGCTTTTGAAAGAGCATTGACATTTGTCCCTCTTACTTCTTTAAGCAATGTCATAAAGCTTAATTTCAATCATAAGGTTCAGCAGCTCAGAAAATTTGTACCCTTACATTCCCCTTGTGATGAAATGTATTTTTCTCTAACAGGGTAAAGGGTAATGAGGTAAAGATTTAGTGTTCATGATTATTGTTGATTTCTGAGGTTAATCAACTTAGGCCCTTTTTAAAAAGTGTTTTTGCTATATGTTGCAGTTGTAATAAATGTTGATATGAAGCATATTTTTGAGTTTATGTTAATTTTAGATAAAATTTTATGATTGGTTAATTAGCATTAATTAATTGAATGAGTGCTATTCATTCAACCACAGTTCACATTCATTTCAAGCATAACATGACTTTTTTTTGCTTTCTTTAAATATATAATAGATCATTATTTCATCAATACTCATTATCTTGCCATATCCTTAATTTTTCTTTTTAAGTACAAATGGAAAAATGTATTTAAGGAATGAACAAATTCAAATTAAAGTTGAACACCCTTTATGTTAGTTTCCTTTGGTAGCTACTACAAATTTGGTGGCTTAAAACAACACACATTTATTCTCTGTACTTTGGCACTTCCAGCTTCTGGTAGTTTCTAACATTCCTTAGCTTCTGTCTGCATCACTCAAATCTCTGCGGTTCATGGTCACGTTACTTTCTTCTCTTCTATGTGTGAAATTTTCCCCTGTCTCCCTCTTATAAGGATATGTGTGATTGCATTTCAGACCTACCCAGATAATCCAGGATGATCTCCCCAACTCAAGACCCTTAAACATATCTGCAAATCCTTTTTATTTCTCCACCATATAAGATAACATTCACAGGTTCCCAGGGATGAAGATAAAGACATCTTTCAACACCATTATTCAGCCTACCATGCCCTCCTGAAGTACAAATAGAGCAACATTATGACTTCCATGGGCCTTCCATAGGCATGTTTGCCTTTGTGGCCCTCTCCTCCATAAAACCAAATTAAAAATTATATTTATGATTGCATTGGAATAAAGATAAATATATATTATTGTTATCATGAATGTATACCAGGGGTCCTCAAACTACGGCCCACGGGCCACATGCGTTGGTGTGAATTGTATTTGTTCCCGTTTTGCTTTTTACTTTAAAATAAAATATGTGGTTCGGTGCCTGTGGCTCAACGGGCTAGGGTGCCAGCCACATACACCTGAGCTGGCGGGTTCGAATCCAGCCTGGGCCCCCCAAACAATAATGACGGCTACAACCAAAAAATGGCCAGGCGTTGTGGCAAGCACCTGTAGTCCCAGCTACTTGGGAGGCAGAGGCAAGAGACTCGTTTGAGCCCAGGAATTGGAGGTTGCTGTGAGCTGGGATGCCAGGACACTCTCTCCAGGATGACAGCTTGAGGCTCTGTCTCAAAATAAAATAAAATAAATAAAATAAAATATGTGCAGTGTGCATAGAACTTTGTTAAGTTTTTTAAACTATAGTCCGGCCCTCCAACCGTCTGAGGGACAGTGAATTGGCCCCCTGTTTAAAAAGTTTGAGGACACCTGATGTATACGATTATTATATTCATTTTATTCAGATTTTAAGAGACTAAAATAACATTTTGTAAATTTCAAAATATTAAGGGGGTACAAATGTTTTAGGTTACATGGATCTCTTTGGTAATGCTTGAGTCCCAGATACCTAGTATAGCATGCCCATCATGAAAATAGTGTTAATATACCCAATAAATAGGTTTTTGCCCCTGTCTTCCTCCCCCTTCCCACCTACTTGATTTCCACTGAGTTTTACTTCCCTTTGTGTACATGCATGCTCATTGGTTAGTTCAAATTTAATGGTGCATACAGTAGTGTTTGTTTCTCCATTCTTGAGATCCTTCCCTTAGAAGAATGGTCTCCAGTTCCATCCAGATTGTTGCAAAAGGTATTAATTCATTTTTTATGGCTAAGTAGTACTCCATAGTATGCACAAACAGTATTTTATTAATCCCCTCATTAATTGATGAGCACTTGGGTTGATATCACATCATTGCAATTGTGAACTGTGTTGCAATAAACTTTTGAGTGTACATGGGTTTTTTCTTTGATAAGAATTTTTTTGGGGGGGGTAGTAAATACCCAGTAGTAGGATTGCTGGATCAAATGGTAGGTCTACTTTTAGTTCTTTGAGGAACCTCCATACTGTTTTCCATAAGAGTTGTACTAATTTGGAGTCCCACCAACAGAAGGAGATAGCACCTTACCCCAATTAGAATGACTTTTCTTAAAAAGGCCAAAGACAATAGATGTTGATGTGGATACAGAGAGATAGGAATGCTTATAAAAGAACATTTTTGTGGACTACTGAAAGTATAATGGGTCCTAGGCTTTGTGCCTAATGGAAAAGTCAACTTTGTACACAGAAAACACATAAAGTGTCTGGATCTCAGCAGCTGATAGAATTTTGAAAGTACACAAGCTTAGGAAAAAATTCTAATATAAACATAATTTTAATTGTATTTTGGTTTTCAAGTTCACAAAATTTCTATTCCAGTTAGATAACGGTTCCATTTTCTAAGATATATCATTTTTTTAGTCATGAGACCTAAAAAACAGCAACAACAAAACATTTATAAGGTTTATTTCTGCCATATCCCAGTGATGGAAAAATACTGTACAAAATCTTATAAATGTAACAAAAATGATTTCATTCTATTTAGCGGTCTCAACCTGTGGGTCGTGACCCCTTTGCGGGTCAAACGACCCTTTCACAGGGGTCGCCTAAGACCATCCTGCATATCAGATACTTATATTACGATTCATAACACTAGCAAAATTACAGTCATGAAGTAGCAATACAAATAATTTTATGGCTAGGGGTCAGCACAACCATAGGAATTAGGCATTAGGCAGGATGAGAACCACTGTTCTATGTCTTCCCACCGTAGACTCTGTGAGTAACCATACATAGCCTTTTGTGTATGTTATCTTTTTAAATTTTAAAGGTTGGGAGTAAGAGAGAAGTAAAACTAATAAGGTTGAACTAAATCACAGAGCTTCAGTGTGACCTGGTTGGACGTCACCCAATTTATACCTCTGCCAAATTAGGTTTCTTAACAATAACATTGTTCTACTGTCAAATGGCTCATAATTGCTAACACCGTTCATTTGTGGCTTGCAGAACTACATTTCCTTTGGCAATGCAGGGAGAGTGAGAAATCATACAAATTTTTATTTTCTGTGTGTTGTGAAAGATTATGTTAATCACAGAAATCACAGCTTGGGTAGCTAACAACGAATCAAAGTTTGGCTTTCATCTTTAGTAGGAAAATGCTATTGTTAATGTGCATTACTTTCCAACCAGGAATTCTACAAGTATGGATTTTCTGACATGTAAACTTCGTTTCACAAACTCGGTTCTTTTGATAAACTCTTTGTGATTTAGATTGTGTGGCAGATGATATTTTATATTGCATTTTATTACCTCAAGAATAATTTTAGCTATCCCTAGAGTTAAATGGAGAATTCCTGTATCCATTCACTGATTTGGGGGAACAGAATGAGCAATTTTTATATATGAAGTGGGATAAATGAACATATTTTAAAATATGTTTATTAAGGAATATTCCTATTTTATTTTCAAATTGAATTAAATGTTTCATGCTATCATACATTGTATATTTCCAGTTTTATATGGTTATGAAATCTTACTACTATTGATTATAGTTAAAGTTTTGGCTTTACATATAGTATCTTTTTCATTGCTCATAACTCAAAACTGAGACAAGTACTTTCATTATTCCATTTTACAAGTGAGGATACTGTTGCACTGAGCAATAAATAATTTGTCCAAAATCACAGAGCTAGTAAGTAATAAAGTTTAGATTTAAACCTAAGCTAGGTCTATCTAACTACAAAGCCTATACCTGTAATCACCACATAACACTGTCTCCACATGTAATATCTTTCCATGTTTGTATATTTTAAAATTCTATTTAATTGCAGAAAATGCCAATGTTTATAAGAAGGGTTTTGATGACTGCAAAGTATCAACCAAATGCAATTAATAACACACATGTATAGCATGAGTCAAATACAGAATATACTCAGAAAGTTAACTACATTTTGCATTGAATAGTGTGTGTCCAGTTTAGCTGACTGGAGAATGAGATTTAAGATGCCATTCTAATACATTTCTGGACACAGATGTTGCTTTTACTATGACAAAGCTACTGAATGGACCAGTTACCATAGTCAGTTTCATAAATGTATGGAAGACACAAAGAGGACTTGCACAAAAAGAATGCAAATCTGTTCTTTCTACTATGAAAGAAATCAATCAAAGACTATGTTCTACTGAAGAAGGAACAGCAGTACCATATGATATTCAAAGAACATTAAAATATAAAGGAGTTATGGGCCTTAATTGAATACATTGTGTGCTAGGCATTGCTTTAAAGATGGTAGTGTCTTTATTACTACAAGATGCCAGAAGTAAAATAAGACTGCTATAATAACAACAACAATAATGCATAAGAGAATGTTTGAAAAAATGCCAAAGCACTCATTGCTCGCTGTCTCGCTCTGTCCAAATTCACCAGTCATTCTGGTACCACAGAATATAAGAGTTGGGAGCGACTGTAAGAGTTACTAAGCATAGCATATAAGCAGTGCAGTGTTTCCTTCTACCCTTCACCTGGCAGGTAGAAATTCAGTCTTTGCTTCATCCTTCCAGTGATGAAGAATTCATAGAGTAGCATGAAAAGTCATAAAAAATAGTCCATTCAATCATTATACAGGAATACTTTTTAGATTTTGTTGTCCTACCAAACTGTCTTTACTTGGATTTTTCAGGAGTAGTTGGGCTTTTGAAAAGGACAGAAATATGCTAATCTCTTCTTCTCATGGCAGTATTTTAAGGTAGCAAATATTTTCTTTCCTTCTTTCTTTCTTTCCTCCCTTCCTTCTTCCCTCCCTTACTCCCTCTCTCTCTCCCTCACCTTCCTTCCCTCCCTTCTTTTCTTTTCTTTCTCTTTTTTTCTTTTACTTTCTTTTTCTTTCTTTTTTTTTTTTTTTGACTAATCACCCCAGGTTCTATGAAACATTCTTCCTATGGATTATTTTCATAGAAAGAACACAAAACTCTTACTTTACTATCTAATTTGTCATGGGCCAAAATCACAACACGAATATTGTAAATTGTAAGTGGAAAAGGAGTCACCTGCTTTATCATTGCAGCTTTTCCTTAATTCTGAAGACATTATCTATTCTTTTCTGGAAGCAAATCTTGTTAGAAAAATATCTTCCTCTGATATCTCACTATCATGTTCTTAAGCAATGTGCAAAATAGAATGCCTCTGTCAACACTGTTCCTTGATTCAGATGCATTTGAATCTGTTGTATATGATCATGCATCCATGCCATTACAAGGTTTTCCACTTCATGTATCAGCCCACCCACTTTCTCTTTTAATGATCACATTGGCCTCGTGGTTACCTTATCAGTTTTTTCCACGTGCTTGCATCAGCGGATCTCATAAAACCAAGATTTTGTTTTCATTGAGTGACATTTTCTATACAAGGTGGAGAGAAAGCTTGAAATTCAAGTATTCAAAAATTAATGGTAGCCTATATGTCTTCCCCTTCCATCTTTCTCATAGCCACAGTAACACTGAGACAACCTGAGACCAACATTCATTCTATTTAGAAACCTGAAGCCATTTAATCTTAACTTGTCTGTTATATTTGAATCAAATATTTTCTCAAACTCTCAAGCTTCTACTGCCTGGAACTTCCTCCTTCCTCTCATCCTTCCAGTGAGGTAGGGTTCTCCTATCCATCCTTTCAACATCTCCCTCCTTTACAATGCTTTCAACTAGGGCAATGTGTTTCACAACGAACAATCTAATACTTCTCTTCGCAAAGCACTCCATCTACCTCTCTGATTTGACTTAATTTTTGCTTTATGCCAAGGCTAGGCTTTCCCAAAACCTCTGAAAGTAAAGCTACTCATCACTGTGCTTTGAGTGAATGGTGAGAGAAGAAGTTCTCAGGAAGCAGAAATTCTAGCTCCCCTTTATCACTTTCTAGCCATTACTTCTCTGTTTGTTAAGATATTTTTCCTTCAAGAAACCTTTATAATTATCTACCTCATTACTGATATCTATAGTCACTTTATCATTAATCTGTAGGAGCCAAATCAGCTTATAATGTCTTTTCTGGAATGGAAGACAGTCTATGAAGCCAGTATGGAACAAATAAACATTTATAAGACTGATGTCTGTTGCCACCTGCTACTGCTTCTCCTGAGTATATTCACCCATTGTTTCCATGTCTGCTTCCTTGACTCCTTTTCATAAATTATTTATCCTAGAGTACAATCAGACATTTGCCCTACCACTGCAAGTATTCTCACCAAGGTCCCCAGTGACTCCTGCTTGACAGATCTATTTAACATAACAGTCAAAGAATGTAGGCCATTTTTCATCCTTAAATGATCTCTTACTTTGACTCTCATTATACTATCTTTCTCTAGGTTCTCCTCCTATCTGTTATTTCCCTCTAACCATCCCTTACATATTGGTGTTTCTGAGAATTCTGTCCTAGGCTTTCTTCTCTTCTTATTTTATACTTTATTTGGGGGAGCAGAATCCTTCCTTCTTATCTCACTCTATTAACAATTATTACCTCTGATTTTGGACCTGTCTAATTCTGTCTGGTTCTTCAAAGTTCAGTCTCGAAATCCTTTCCTCTGAATGTAATTGGCTCCAAGAACAGACAAAATGACAGCGCCCACATATGTTTTCCCTGTAGCTTTCTTATGCTTTGGATTCCCAGTCCAGTAGGGCTCAATGGCCAGAACATTATAATCTTTCTGTGTAACTAACCATTTTACCTTTTAAATTTTCTTTCAGAAATGGCAGATTTTTCACAAGATAACAACAATGTCAAGACTTACCAGCCATCACTAACCTTCCATTTCTGAATTAACCTCCTGCAGTCATTGTGTTCATCACAAGCTGCCCCAACACACAAGCCTTATAAAAACCACTACCCTCAGTTTGTTGGAGAGAAGGATTTGAGGCAGTTCTTCCTCTGGTGATGTCATCTGTAATAAACTCCCTTTCTTCCTTGTTAATCCTAGTAGTCTCAGTAATCAGCTTTCTGTGCAACAAGTAACTAGACCTAGGCCAGAACTCCCTATGGGTTCAGTCAGTAACATGATGAGTCTTTCTTGACTAATTTTTCTACTACTTTTAGAGCTTCCCATACTTCTTTTCTTTGAGAATACATGTTCTTTAGGTCTTAACCTTTATTTTGTCTTAACTTTATAAATGTCCCCTTCCTTAAGACCTACAGAATATTAACTATATCTAGTTTTTTTCTTGGCTATTTCAAGTTTAAAAGGGGCGACCCTTTCTGAATGCTTCCATCACTATCATTTCCTCGGTCAGTTCTACATTGTCGGTAAAAAGAAACTCCAAAGCAATATCACTCTTTGGCACATTTTCCTTTGTTTCTCCAGAGAAATAAACTTTTCAGCAACATTAAGATAAGAATGTTTAATATTTCTATTTTTAGTAAATAATGCTAAAATATGTATACAGTTGCCAACATTATCACTATGATGTCTTGCCTATGTAAAAATTGATGTTATCTTAATATAGATATCTATAATTTTCTATCTGGATAGTGTATACATACTTAAAAAGTCAGATCATTTATTTCTCCTTATCCTTTAACTTTATAAAATATTCTCACTACATTTCTATAGTTTCCAGCCTGTGGGAGGAGGCCACCAAAGAGCCACACAGGATTTTGCTCCCTGGAACATGATGAGCAACCAGGGGCTCTAGGAAGCAGAGTTTATTGTATTTGGAGAGTGGTCACTAGATTTTCTTATGAGTGCTCATTGATGACCAATGTCATCACATGATCCTTATGCTTATTTCCATTATCATAGTCCATCATGAATCATATTTCTGGTAGACAAGATTCTAAGATATCTCCCCAAATTCCCCCTCCCTGATGTTCATACCACAAATAATGCCTTCTCATTATATGCAGTTAAGACCGGGACTAGGGTAGGATATCCTTCCTGTGATTAAGTTACTAGTGAGTTGGCTTTGAGTTAATCAAAATGGAAATTATCTTGAGTGGGTCTGACATAATCAGGTAAACCTTTTAAAAGAAGGTAGAGGTGGCGCCTGTGGTTCAGTGAGTGGGGCACCGGCCCCATATGCCAGAGGTGGCAGGTTCAAACCCAGCCCTGGCCAAAAACTGCAAAAAAAAAAATGAAAATAAAATAAAAGAAGGTGGAATAGGGACAGCGCCTGTGGCTCAGTTGGTAAGGCACCAGCCCCATATACCGAGAGTGGAGGGTTCACACACGGCCCCGGCCAAACTGCAACAAAAAATAGCCGGACGTTGTGTGGGCCCCTGTAGTCCCAGCTACTCAGGAGGCTGAGGCAGAAGAATTTCCTGAGCCTGGGAGTTGGATGTTGCTGTGAGCTGTGTGATGCCACGGCACTCTACGGAGGGTGATAAAGTGAGACTCTGTCTCTACAAAAAAAAAAAAAAGAAGAAGAAGAAAGTGGAGTATCAAAGAAGAACTTCTGCTAGTCTGAAAGAAAGCAAACATCTATGTTGTGTACTTCTATAGGGGTGATATGGCAAGAAACTGGAAAGCTTCAAGGAGCTGAGGAGGTCCTCTGACAAAGCCATCGAGAAAATTGGGACCTCCAGCATACACTGTGAGAAAGTGGATTCTACTGACAGTGAGATTTTATTTCACTGCCTGTAAAATGTACTTTCTCCAGTGTTCTGAGTTTATCGCTACTACAGTTAACAGTGTTACCTCATGATAAGAATCACCTGGGTGCTTGATTAAAAACAGATTCCAAGACCTCACTCCACACTCTCTGGTTTTAAGAACCCTTAAGAAGAAGGGCCTGGTTATCTGAGTTATGGATAACTCCTCTTCCTTTTAGTGAATCTTATCCAGGAAATGCTGGTTTATACCATGGTCTAGAACAGGGTTTTTCAACTTTTTATTTTTTTTTATTTCACCCATATCTTTGAACCCATAGTTAAACTTCTGTGGCATACTAAAATTATGATGATCAAAAAAAAAGAGTGAAAAAATAGAATATAATTATTGTGCTTTGAACTTCTTTCAAAAATAATTTAATTAATAATTTTTAAAAATGTTTGCAGTACACCAGCTGAAAATCACTGGTCTAGAAAGACAGCTTATCATATTTGACACCAGCTATAAAACAACTTGAAAGATCACTATATCCTTTTCTTGCTTCCCAAATCACTGTATTTAAATTGAAAAAGAGGAAATTCCACCTGTGACCCAACTTGCTCTATTTCTAACCAGGATTTCAAAATTACTTGTGATTTATTACTTTTTAGGTCTAATAATAAAATATATCCTCTAGTGCATCACTGTATTTTAATTGCCTCCTCTTTGCCCCATTGGTGAGAGGATTCCCACCGCTGGGTTCTAGGTGTGGCTGAACACATGATACTGGACACTGGAAAGATGAGATTGACTATAATTTATTACTTTCATATACTTACAGCCTGTGGAAGGAGACCACCAAACAGCCACACCAGATTTTGCTCCCTTTAACACTTTGAGCAACCAGGGGCTCTAGGAAAAAGTTTGCTGTATTTGGAGAGTGGTCACTAGAGTGACCCCTACTTCACACAGAACAATGTGATTGGATTGTTTGAATAATTTCACAGGCTGGCAGAGAATTGTAACCTGCTACTCAGGTATAAGAAATAACAGTGCCTGGCCTCCTTGATGGGGAGGATTGTTAGATTAGGGGACTTTATCAGTGGGAACAGAGTGGGGAGGAAAACTTGTGGTTAGGGCACTTGAGGCCCTCTTGGTCTCACTAGATGTCAAGACAGCACATAACGTGGCAGCCTTAATTTTAGGCTTTACACCCCACACTAACCTTAATAAACAGCACAGGAAGGATTCTCAACATCTCCTGAATACTAGTAATTGAAAGATCACTCATGTCCTGCTTTAACAATACTAGATGGATTATTTTTTATTGTATGTTTACATGCAACCACTTTCTATGTGAATTATTTATGGTAAAAAAGCAGCTTCTTGGATTCCCAGCTGAGCAAACATCTTGCAATTTTTTTTTATTAAAATATCAGATTTTCAGGCTCAGGGCCTATAGCTGAAGCGGCTGAGGCACCAGCCACATACACCAGAGCTGGCAGGTTCGAATCCAGCCCAGGCCTGCCAAACAACCATGACAACTGTAACCAAAAAATAGCCAGGCATTGTGGTGGGTGCCTGTAGTCCCAGCTACTTGGAAGGCTGAGGCAGGAGAATTGCTTGAGTCCAGGAGTTGGAGGTTGCTGTGAGCTGTGATGCCACAGCACTCTATCCAGGGCGACAGCTGGAGAGTCTGTCTCAAAAAAAAAAAAAATCAAATTTTCAAAATTATTAATGTGTAAGGGATACTAAACTATGTTATCATGAAGTTAACATTTGCTTTTTAGGAAATTTATTTCAAACATGCATTTTACTTGGAAAACATTTTTTTTTTGATAGTTTGTGTAGTTTTTTTTTTTTATTGAATCATATCTGTGTACAATAATTCAGTCATGGGGTACAGTGTACGGGCTTCAGATACAATCAGAGATATTTTCATCAACCTGATTGCGATAACATTCAAGAGACTTTCTTGTTACTTTGTGAGAACAATTTTGATCCATATTTAGAAGTTTTCTCCTAACCCTTCAAATATGTACCACAGGTGTGATCCCACCCTCTATCCTCACTCCCCCCACCCTCCCTCTCCCTCCCCTTCCCTCCCTCTCCCCTTTCCCTATCTTCTTGTGCAATAATTGTAATTAAGCATTATGGCTTTTGTATCAATTATTCATTACTCAAAATCAGTAGCTTAGCATTTTTAGCATTTGCTTAAGGCATGAGTCCCCATGTTGGTGATTTAGTCTGTATCAAATGGTCAGTTTTTCTGATCTCTGCTTCTTTTATTCACATGTTGTAGACTCATTCTTACATTGCAGGCTCCCTTACAACAGCTAGATGTTAGCTGACATAGATTGGTCTTGACTGTGACCACTCTAGTGTTTTAATTGTGCTACTCATGAATTTCATCTTTCAGCAAACTAGTCTGGGCATGGGGATGACAGAGGGTCAAAATCACAAAATCCAGTGCACAAACTACCTATCACTGGGGGAAAGCCAATCGAATGACACAGTCCAGTGTCAAGCAATGGGGCAGTTACCTTGATCTCAGAGGTAAGGGGCTGGGAGATCACAGAGGAAAAATGATGGGCACAGGAGGAATGAGAAGTTTGTACCATCATTTCATTAATAGCAACCTGAGAAGAGCTTTTTTGTAATAATAACCTTTTTCAAAAATGAATTACTAAGCTTTGCAGTCACTGAGGCTCTAAAAGTTTATCTTCTACACATAGTTTGGTAATCTAATCAGATTGAATATTCCTGATTGGAACCAATAAAATTTTATTTACCATACCTTAGTCTTTTGGCTCATAAAAGCCATTATTTGTTCTCACTATTAACAATATAGAAAGAATAAATAACAATTTATTGTTATTGTGTCAGCACAATTTTTCCACGATGTGTTTTTTTTCCCACATATAATTCTCAGTTCTAGTTTTATTTCCACAGTGTGTTAGTCAATTCTTATCATGGCTTGATATTGACTTATTTACCCAGTGGACATGAGTTCTTGGCCTATCTTTATTGTATGTTTTTGATTCAGTAACTAACCAATACTTCTGTCAACTATGCTTCATGAATATTAAGCACCATAAAATTAAGATATGACATTCAAGTTTGGAGATCTTCTAATTAAGATAACTACTCCATTAATGAAAATCTGACTAAATCACAAAATCTCCTGAAAATGTCACATATTGAAGAAGAATATTTAATTTGAGACCAGTAAACAGGAAGACAAGGAGAATATAAGTGAAAGTTTAGGAATAATGACTGATCAGTTCGAAATAAACAACTATTTATTAGATATATTTTTTCTGCCAACATTGTATTGTATTTTACAAGAAAAACATCACACAATGTATTTGAATTGTGAAGCTAAACTGAATCTGAGAGACATAATACTTTGAAAAAAAATAGGATGAACCTTGCACTTCGTATTTATTACCGGACCTTATTTTCTCTTTCAAATAAGATAATAAGCAAGACTCAAACTACGAAACAGATGAAAATGAAAGGACTGATTGACTCCTTATTCGTTCTTTTCATCCACTTTGCCCCAGCACTCAGCGCAATTCAAGAAAACACTTACGAAATTCAAAACACATTGGATCTGTTGTGTTGTTGATAAGAAAATGAAAAAAAAGCAAAAAGATGAAATGACCTAAATTATCGGGGCTAGTTATTAAAAGAGCTGAAAATCAAAGATACGCAGTTTAAATATTGATTGTTAATTATTAAGGAACTTAAGAACACTGAGGAGTACCCTCGAGTTTTTGTTTTGTTTTTGGTTTTGTTGATCCTGACTGTGATGCCTTTACAACTTATTTTCTAAGTGGTAATGACCATGAAGTTCTGAGGGGTAAATGAAATTACAAGGCTATTTGAAGGGAAACTGGACTAAAAAAGTATTTGATGCTTTAGAATTTTCTGTTGATCTTTTCCCATGCGAGATGTCTCTAAGCTTTGGAGACCTTTAGCTGATTGACATGAGGACTTTGGCTGGCACACACTTTATTCCAGAAATTGCCAACCATAAACTGAATTGCTGACAGCAGAATGAATAAAAAAAAAAAAAGAAAAAATCCTCTTCTACTCTTTGTGGCCGCAGTTTCTAATTTTTATTGAAATTAAATTTTAAATTTCTTTCAGGAGGTTTGTTTTTTCTTTATTACTGATAGTCGAAATTTTGAAAATTGCTAGCTAGAAATAGTTCACCTACCTCCTTTCCACTGCCAAAAAAACCCTAAAATTGTTCTGCTTTCAGTGAATAAAATTATCTTTTTTAAAAAAATGTCTGTTTAATTCCTAGTTAGGAGCACACAATAAAATTGGCCTCCTATTAAGCAAAACGACATTTGAGCCTAATTGAAAATATTATCACGAAAGTTGCAAAAAGTTAATTATGATCCAGGGTTACTATATTGGCAAGTTATGAATGAAGTAAATTGGAAGGCATTTTCATGGAATGTTGCATTTACTAGATGCTATTCAAAAAAATTAATGATAAATCCAGCCAACCAAGAAATGTAACAAAATAAAGAGTTCAGAGATGGGGACGCCATTGTAAATGAATAATCTTGAGAGGTAAAACCACTTAGACTTGGAACTGAGTGTAGCATTTCAGAGAATTGTAGTAGCACAACAGAATCCCTATAAAATAATAATATAAGTGCTGTTAACAAAAGACCATGAGATCCCTGAAGGAAAGAAAAGCAAAGACTATTTTCAGACAGAGAGCAATCCTGGGAGAGGAGCAGGAAACTGAGCATGCAGGAAAACTAAAAGTGCGCGCTCCCCAGACGGCAGGCGATGCGGGAGGCTGGGCTATGTGTCTCCCAGAGTCAGTCTCTCATACCAACAGAGCAGGGGTGGGGAAACTCTGAATATTCATAACAGAAGCTAGGGGTGTACACATGGAAAAACGTATTTCATGTATGTAGCGTGTATCCCATGTTCCCTTTAGGGTGGGGTTTTAGCATTAAAAGGAAGTGGAATTTGGCTTTTTACTTCCAAAACTGAACCATTGAGCATAAAGATAGTTTGTGTGCAGTCTGTATAAGTTGGCTAACATTGGCTTAAGGCCTGTGGCTATTTATCAGTAAAGAACGTTTGTTTATGAGATCAGTTTTCTGTCAATCAGAGCCGTGTCAGGACTGCAAGGCAAAAGAAGGGCTTGTTGGAAGCATCAGGCAGTCTTATTGCTCTATCAGGATGGGTTGGAAAATTTTACAGCTATAGTTTTGTCACATTTTTTTCAGGAGCTGATTTTTGATTAATTGCAGAAAGAAATGGAAATTAACAATGCCATGTTATATGGCCAATCTCTTACCTTGCGAGCCATGAGATTCTGTGTGTGTATGTGTGTGTGTGTCCTGTTAGCCACAGGGAGTTGGTTGCATCTGGGCAGGTGTCTGTTACCAGCACTTAGAATCAGGATATTAGCAGGAGTTGGGAAGGATTTCTAAGTGTACAATTCTCTTTCTAACTTAGAATATATGTCAATACCAAGTACATTAAAAATACTTCAACTCTTAACTGTTCTCTTAATTTTTCCTAAATTTTATGAGAAATACAATAAGTTGCACTGAAATGATTTGAAATCTTCCAATTCTTCTAATAAAATATATTTAGTTCACATTTTTTCTTTCTTTAAATTGAAGATAATATTAATATGCTATGCTCTTACACCACACATCTGGAAATGATCCTATTCTTATAAAAACAACTGCTCCTCCATTCATTTTTCTAACTATAAATAAATTTATAAAAAGTCATCAATAGATTTCTGAAGTCAGGCATCTCTTTTATTATAATTACTTTCTATTGGTAATCAGTTTAGAGCTGATGTTTCTTTTTTTATTCATCTCTTTTTTTTTCTTCTGTACTGCCTGACATTTTAAGTAACTATCACTAAGTAATTATATGAACATAATTAAAGCTTAAACTACAAAATCTCCCTGAGTTAGCGACTACCTCAGGTTAGTCTAACTACGCAATTTGAGGGCAGTCATTCACACTGCCAAGTCTTCCCAAGGCTTCAGACTCCAATGTCTGAAGGGTCTCATTGCAAAGTCAAAGGGAAGAGTCTACCACCACCACCCTGGCTTTTGACACAAAGTGTAAATTCAACAGAGGATGGGGTGGTGCCTGTGGCTCAAGGAGTAGGGCACCAGTCCCATATACTGGGGGTGATAGGTTCTAGCCCAGCCCCAGCCAAAACTGAAGAAAAAAATAATTCAGCAGAGGATGAAGTAGGAGAGGGAATAACTCTCAGGTTCAAAGATTTTATTGCCTTTAGGATGTTACCCTCCTGACAATATACGCAGATTACTGCTATGAGACCCATATGACTAATTGTCCGGTCAGCTTTTTGTTTGTTTGTGTGTTTTTTTATTGGTGGGTTCTTGCCACCATAAAGTTCACTGAGAAATCACTAACACGAGGTGGGATCAGTTAATTGGAGACAAATACATACAAATTTATTTTATTTTATGTGTATACGTGAGAGCCTTTAGGATGAAGACCCAATGACACAGGGGAAATTATCCTTTTTGTGCTTAGGTTCAACAAAGTATGGACACCCAGGTAGAAATATAATTGAACAGAAAGTGCATGATCTAATCCTAAAACCGAGTGAGGAAACCCAGCAAGGCCTGTCTGTCTATATTCTTCCTGGGCTCTCTGAGTGTGCATATTTTTGCTTCTGGGTGTGGGGCAAGGCCCTCTTTGGAATTGGGGGTCTTGTGACCTACCCAATCAAACAATGTAGGTCAGATAATTTTTCATGGCCAAGTTTTACACAGAACAATTTTAGATTTTATGGTTATGTTTTGAAAAAGAGATCAGGCTATTAATATCCAACTTGGAAAAGAGGGATTCTTTTGGTATTGCTAACCTTGAGGAGGAGGAGTCTCTGAGGCAGGAGGACAGGGGAGGTCAGAGGAAAAACTTGTTTCTGATGCCTTCCTTTTGGGGTACTCTCTTCTCAGCTTCAGGAGAGGATGACAGTCATTGAGACTCTAGTCCACTGTCCCCCTCATTTGCCAGCAACTTAATAAATTTCCACTGTCCTCATTCTTCTTTTCCACTGATTCTACTTCAGGGACAAGTACCAGTCTTTTAGTGACAACACCACAAAGTCTTTCATTTGCCAAATTGAGTTTGTGTGAGAATTAAGTAAAATATCACCAATTCTTCTATTGTTTTTTTACTATTTATATTCTGGAACAGAGAAAAAATCTTTTCCACTCTACTATCCTAGCTTCAGTGACTGAAGCCCATAAATCAAACTGATCAAAAGACAGATTAACATGAGAGAAAACATTATTACGAACGCATGCCTGGGAGTTCACAGAGCAAAAATAGGTGGCTCAAGGATGGGACCAGATGATTGAGGCTAATCAAAGGAAAAGGAGCTTTGAACTTCTGGGTGGATGAAGTGAGTTATGAAAAGGTGATGGATGAAAAGAGGTTTATGGTGAATAAGGCTGTCTTTTTAAGCAAATAATGAGGTGTTTCTGGAAGGGAGACAGCGTTATGAATAAAAATTTTCTTTACTAAAGAGGAAATATACTTTATACTTACTTCCTTTCTTTGGCAGTTTGGGGAGGTAAAGAGCTTTTTGTGCATCTTCTGATTCTCAATTGCTTTTGCTCCAAATAACCCTTGTTCTGCAGTGTCCTATTTCAGTGTGTATTCTGCCACCCTTCAGTTCCAAATCCTTCCACACGCCCTTTAATTCCACTTTCTGCTCCGGGGCCCAAGCCACCATCATTTCTCACATGACCAACTTCAGTTGCCTCTTGTTCTTCTTACTCCTATATCGTTATTTCCAAAAAAATTGACAGCACTTTAACAAAAACGACTGTATTTAAAATGCAAAATTTACCCTATTTCTTCACTACTTACAATTCTTTAATTGCTTTCTCCTGCTCTTAGAATAAAGTATCAAATCAGTAAACTGGTTCACAGAGCTCTATACCCTCCAGCCATTTCTGCCTTCCCAGCCTGGGATTTCCTTCTTCACTCTTTCTCGCCCCTGATATACCGGCTATCGATAAGGTCACTGAAAGGAGTACGGTCTCTCCACTCTAATGACTGTTGCTCTGCAAGATACAAACACACTTATTTCTCTTCACATTTATCATGCCTTTTCATTATCGAGATCTCACCGTAATATTTACTTACATACCTATCTATATCTATTTATCTGTCATAGTCTCTTTTGTGCTGTTATAACAGAATACCATAAACAGGGTAATTTCTAATTACAGAAAATTATTTAGTACACAGTTTGGAAGGCTGAGAAGTCCAAGTTCAAGGCAGCTGTTCCGAGGGAGGCTTTCCTGCGGCTTCGTCCCATAGTGGGCAGCAAAGGGGCAAGAGTGTATGCACACACAAGAGAGAGGAAGGGTGCTGAACTCAACCTTTTATAAGGAATCCACCCTTGAGAGAACTTACCCACTTTCTCGACAATGACATTGATCTATTCATGAGAACAGACCCTCAAAACCGAACCTTCTTAAAGGTCCCACTTCTGGGCGTTGGGGATTAAGTTTCTGACACATAAATTTTGGGGACACATTCCCACTAGAGCCCTATCTATCTACCTATCTGTAATTTATAATAACCAATGAAAATATTTAATAATAAGTAATTTTTCCTAGACTAGGATATCTTCAAGGACAAACATCAGTCTTCACTTCTTGGCTTTACGATACACACCAATTGATATGTTATTAACAAATAGTGCTAAATAACTAAGCAAATTATTTGCAGGATAGATGACAGACAAGTCTGTATTCTCGCTTTGCTTCATAAGAAAAACAACAAGACTTCATCCACATGAGGCTCCCTCCACCTCCATCCTCATGAGATCGATGTGCTTCTAGAGAAGTCACCCTCTTCCCCAGTTACTTCAGCCATTCAGCGCAATTAACTACTGGCTATAAGTATAAAAACATGAAGGAACGCATAGTGACACGGACTGAGAAACAGTTTGGATAAGCTTCTATGAGCTTATAGAAATTAGCTTTTAATCTCGTAATTCTCATGCTAAGAATAAAATAAAATGATTGTCCACAGTACATATGTTAAAGTTCCTTATATTAAGAGTTTAAGAGCTGAAACCAAACCTATACCCTTTAATTCTAAAATAAAATGTGCATAGTTTAAATATTAACTTTAATTCTATAGGTTAATCTGTATTTATATAAATTTATGATAATGATGGAAATTAACTGTAACAAAATTATTCTCATTTGAGGACAAAATGGACTCGCTGATCACAATGCTGGCTCTAAGCCTTCACAACTTAATAAATGCTAAAATATTAAAATCTCATCCAGTTTACCATGGAGCCATAATTTATAAGATTAAATGCCTAATAATTCTTTGGACTTCACAGGTAATTTTTGAGCAATATTCTCATAGAAGAGGTTGATAATTCAATCTCGATTAGCTTAGCTTGATTTAAATCATTGATTGCCCTATGTTTAATAATAATTTAGTAATAATGAAATTAGTACTTCCTTCTATTTTTGAATAAAAGTATTAAGGAATCCATGGTGAATTTTAACTTTAAAGATGAAGGCTTCTAATACCTTCCTTCAATTTTTGCATTTGGGATTGATTTCTCCTTCCAGGAATTGCTCACTTTTTGGAAGGAATCTATTTTTACGTTGGAAATGTTGAGGGAGTGAGCTTGTCCCTGTGCCTTCATCTGTGCCTTATATCTCCCTTAAAGATAGCTTCAGAGGTGCCAATGTCAGGTTTGTACAAGTCTGATTCTTCAACAATCATAATCATAATTTTCATTTTTAGTACTTTGGATATAAGACATAGGTGGGATTAATTATTTCTTGTGATTTGCTAATTCCAAATAAAAAAGATAGTTTGCAAAAGTATGTGCTTTTTAAGTTACAGAGTCTACATCTCAAATGTGTAATATTCATTATTAATTAAGGAGATCTTACCCTGATTCTGCTAAAAATGGGTTTATAGAATAATTTACATATTTAATAATTGTAGCAAATGAGGCAAATGTATCAAAGGCAGCAACATCTAGTGAGAATGGACTCATTCCAACTACACTTCATAATTTATACGATGTTTGCTTTTTCTCATGGGTTGAGTACCTATTTAGAAGTCATAAATACATACATTCTGTCTATGCAGTTTACCTTGCTTGTCTCTGTATTTTTATCTGAGTTGAGATGAAGGAAAATGCTAGCAGAACCCCACGTTTGAATGGAAAAAATCCTTGTTGTTCCCTCAGGTTTAATCAGAGGTCTCATCTCGAGGATCAACTCTTGCCATTGTGTTTGCTGGATGTATCTACAGTCTCAGAACCTTAATGCTTCAGTTTTTTTAAAAATTGCATTGCCTGTGAAAAATACATCGGTAGGAAAATAAGAAGAAAACAGAAAATACAAAGTGCTGTTATCTTCCATTTGGAAACCAGTATCCTTGTAGAGAAAAAAAAGGTCGCATCAACATGTCACGGAACACCTGTGTTTTCCTGTTTCTGTCATCCGATTCATCTTCAACCTGGTCAAAGTTACTTCTTCGGTATTAGTTTCATTGGTTAGAAGGGTGGGAAGGGGATGGTCAAAGAGATCAGAATTTATGAAGTGGGAGTGGGCATCAGCATCACTGTAGGAATTAAATAAACCTACAGAAGCTGCTCCACAAACCTACTGAATTAAAACCTCTGTGACTAGGGCCGTGGTAGTGCATGTTTTAATTCCACAATTGCTGTTCCTGAACTCCCCTAGAGCAGATGATTTTTCATGCCCTTGTTAGCCCTGATATTCTTTTTTTCTAAAATTTTATGAATTATAATTAGTAGTCTAAAAATACTAACTGAACAGCAAAACTTTACCTTTAAATATTCTGTGTGTGTGTGTGTGTGTGTAACCAGAGATAGACATGGATATGGATATGTAGACACATAGACAGGCCCTGTGGCACCTGGTACCTAGGAGAATGGTACCTCTGGCCTGGGGGCCACATGAGTTCCTCAGATACCATGTCGAATATCCCACTAGTTTTACATTGTCCATTTTTACTTTTACTTAATAATAAAATATATCCGAATAAGATGTTTTATTACATATATATGTACATTTTCTGTGTTAGTGATCACAAACTTGGGACGTGCTCAATGATTTTAAAAGACTTTCTGAAGAACCCACTGTATAATTAAGATTATTCTGTGGGGATTGTTTTTGCTTATATGTGGTGGCAGATACCATGAAAATTATGCAAGGTTCTTTTCTTTTCTTTGATCATCAGCTTTCGTTAGTGATTGTGTATTTAAATGTGTGGCCCAAGACAACTCTTCCAATCTGGCCCAGAGAAGACAAAAGCTTGACCATCCCTGCAAGAAAGAGAGAGAGAGATTATAAAGGTAAATAAATGGAAGTATGTGTAGGTAGTATAAATAAATAAAGTAGATAAATACAGGAAGTTGTATTCTGCACTTGGTTTATTTTTTGGGGGGTGATAGGTCTAGCTCATAACTATGAGAGAATAGTTGAAATGGCATAGGTAGTATAAATAAATAAAGTAGATAAATACAGGAAGTTGTATTCTGCACTTGGTTTATTTTTTGGGGGGTGATAGGTCTAACTCATAACTATGAGAGAATAGTTGAAATGGCAGGTGAGGCGTAGACACTTAGAAGATGACAATGCATTCCACAGTTGTGAACTTCAGGAATGCCACTGAAGGATTAGGTAGTATTTTTTTTTTCCCTAGGCCAAAATAGAAAGGTGAACTTACTTTAGGTGTAAGGAAGGTTTGGCCAAGCAAATAGCTAAGAAATTGGAAAGGATCGTCCCTGTCCATATTATAAGGTACTTGAAATGTCTATCTGCTTTTAATTTAATGGGGATTGGAAGATCATTTTAACCCACAATCCTATTAGAGTTCTACCCTGGGCTGGTGAAAGGAGGATGAAAAAGGGTCAGGAAGGGATTCCATCTCCAGAGGTCTAACATGCTCCAATGTGATCACAAGGGTCATGAGAGTTTTGAGATGGGAACCGTAAACAAAAACCCATATATATGTACACAAATAACAATATGGCAAATGATTTAGATGATATCTTTAGGGGGAACCTTTCCATATTCAATACATTAATAAAAATTATTACTCTAACATTTTAAAATTATGATACTCCTAAATTAGCTCATTTATTTTCTTGGCTCAATCTTATACTAAAAACCTGTATGTGTATTTTTTTTTTAGAAATTAAAGAAAGTAAATTTTATTATGAAATATAGCAGAGCTAAGGAGGAAAGAAGAGTCATTGCCTTAATACTCACAATGGACCTCTCCACAGTGAGGACGTTCTTTCTCCATGCATCCTTTGTTGGACACTGAAATTGTTTTCATGTCTTGGCTATGTGATTAACGTCACAATGAACAGGAGAGCACAGCTATCTTTTTGAGGTACTGATTTCACTTCCTTTAGGCATGTACCAGAAAAAAATTGCTAGATAAATAGTAGTTCTATTTTTAACATTTTATGAAACCTCTATAATGTTTTTATACTTGTTAACCTAATTTGCATTTGTACCAGTAATGTACAAGGGTTTGGTATAATATTAATGATACGATGTTCATAGCTAGTGCTGTATTGTGTACCCAAGTTTTTAAGGAAAGTAGATATCAGACAGTCTTACCACTAAAAAGAAAAGTAACCTTGTGAAGAGATGGATATGTGAATTTATTTGACTGTAGTAATCATTTCACCACATATACATATGTATGCAAATACCTTGTAGTACACCTTACATATAAGCAATAAAAAGAGCAAAAACTAAAACCATCTCAAATTCCGACTGTGAGAAAATGAAGACTATGCCATTTTCTAATATCTTCATGATGTAATATTTTGAAGCAATTAAAATTAATTTTTTAAAGACTTTGTAAAAGCATACAGACAAGCTTGTATTATATGATTATGAAAAAAGGTATCTATAATAACATATGTGATGTAGTATTATCTCAACTACTTAAAAATTTAATTTTAAAAAGGATAAAATACTGAAGGGAACAGTCACAATGCATTCATAGTGAAAAAAAAAATAGGCCAAAAGAGGCCTGATATAACTTACTATTCAATTAGGGAGAAAATGCACTAGTATTCCTAACTCATGCTTTTATCAAAGATCAGTTACAGGTAGAGTAAAGGTCAAAATGTAAGAGGGCCTTAAGACTTTTAAGAGAGCATAAGGGATAACTTTTGCACAATCACATGTAGAACAGTTCTGCAAAATGCAAATTAAATGCTTGCAAAGTAAAATAATACATTTTTCATTATTACATCATAAAATGCAACAAAAAATTTGGAAAAATTACAAAATGGGCAAAAATGTTATTATAAACCAATAGACTAACTTTTATAATATAAATTAGAATTATGTGAATAATAAAGATAATTTTAAAAGTGAATGATATAAACAGATAGTTTAGGAATGATAAACAAATATACACTAAACACATCCAGATGACAGGATCAATCTCAATAGTAATCAAGAAAATGCAAACTACAAACACAAATAGTTAAAATGGAAAATCAATTAATTCAACAAAAATTCTATTAAAAATTAAATCAGTTAATTATACTGATGTTGGTCAAGATAGAAACTATTCTATACTAATTTGGAAGTGATTAAATCAATCACTTTGGAAAAATCATATAGTGTTATTTATATAAATGCATGTACACATGCTATGACTTCTAAAACTCTAGAGAATGTCTGGCCTACTTGCAAGAAATCTGTACTAGAATTGAAGTAGTAGCATTATTGTAAGAAAAAAATTTACATTATTTTCAGTAGGAATATTGATTGTATTTTGTTATGGTCATAAAATTGAACAATACAACTGAGAAAAATATGTTTTATAATAACAAAACTAACGAAAATGTATTTAAGGAGAGGAGACTTGGGAGGTATTAGCAAAGGGGCACGAAGTTTCAGTTAGGCAAGATAAACAAGTTCTAGAGATCTACTGAACGGCGTAGTGCCTGTAGTTGACAATACTGGATTGTATACTTACAAATTTTCTAAGAAGGCAGGTGTTAAGGATTATCATAGAAAAATAAACATGATAAATAAAGAAGACAGAAAGACCTTTTGGAGGTCATGGATATGTTTATGGCACAGATTATGATGACATTTCTGAGTGTATATTTATCTCCGAACTTATCAAGTATGTACATTAAATGTGTGCAGTTTTTTCTGTCAATCATACCTCAATAAAGTGCTTTCAAAAGAATAAAAACGGAAAAATTTTGAGTTAAGCATGCTGCACGCACTTGTCATCTCAATTACTTGAGAGGTGGATCCTGAGGGTTCAAGGCCAGTCTGGGCAGTCTAGCAAGACCCCCAACTTTAAAAAGAAAAAAAAAAAGGAGATTTTTATGTCTCACGAAGGTTTTATTGAACATAAACAAACCAAAAACTGCAATTACTGCTCTACTAGGTTTATAGTTCTCTGGGAATAAACAGAGCTTCATGCTTGAGTTCTCAGATAAATGTTCCTGTTCTCTTTCAGGCCATAGTTGCTACAAACACAAAACTATCTCTCAATGAATCTCTTCAGAAGAAAGCATACACCTCAATGCTTTTACTTTACAGCAGCACTTAATGGTCTTGAGACTGACAAGGTCAATCATGTTTCTAGGGTCCCAAGTCCTTTATTATTCTGTTTGTACCTTGAGGTGAGGAACCTTAAATAATGACATGGCAAGTATAGCTGAAGTTTAGTAAAACTCTCTAGACTTTGCCTCTTGACTACCTAAAATTTGCCATGGTTGGATTTATAGATAACATTTAATTCCTATAAGAATAGGAGTTAGTAATTTATTTTAAAATTAAAAAAAAGGAAGAAAGAAAGAAAAAGAGGAAGGGGAAATAAGAAGAAAGGGAGGAAAGAAGGAAGAATCTGCTGATTGTCATCAAGGATTATACAATTTTAAACTAAAAAGAAAAGCTACCTTTTTGTTTGACAGAAATTAAAGTCTTTATTTTAAGATACACAGGATAATACTCTATAAAATACTATCTTACTTACTTACTTTCTTTCTTTCTTGTTCCTACACAGGATTTTTGATAATCTTTTATTTATTTAAAAAGACAAATTAGGCCAGGCTCAGTAGTTCATGCCTATAATCTTAGACTTCTAGGAGGCCAAGGCAGAAGATGGATTGCCTGAGCTCATGATCTCAAGACCAGCCTGAGTCAGAGTGAGACCTTGTCTCTAAAAACAAACAAAAAATAGCTGGGGTGTGTGGCAAGGGCCTGGAGTAGTCCCAAATACTTGAGAGGTTAAGGTAAGAGAATGGCTTGAACCCAAGAATTTGAAGTTATATGAACTGTGAATCCACTGCACTCTACCAAACGTGAAAAAGTGAGACTCTGTCTCAAAAAATAAAAAAATTAATAAAACAGTAAATTAGCAAGAACATTTGTAATCTACTTTATGTCACAATAATGAAGAGGTTAGTGGATAAGAAATTGAAGTATCATTTAGCATGAAATAAGAAGAAATAGAAAAGCTTGAGACCTATTTGCTTAGAAAGATATTTTTGTTTAGTCAGAGATAGAAGCATTTTAATTCATGAAAATTTGGGAGGAGTTGAATTGGATTTAGGTACATTAACACACAGACACATATAACTATTTAGAAAGATACCCACATGTACACTTCCACTTGGTGTACACATACATGTTTATGTTAGCATGCACACCTATACTTATGTATATATAACTGTACAAATGCAGATATACACACAGGTTTTAATATCCAATATGATCACCTTTGTAAAGAAATGCGGAATATATTTATTAAATTATATATTATTATAAGAAGGTAAATAAAATAAAAAATAATTTCCACCTGAACTACCATCATGTCCTTAAAACTGTACGACATTAAAGAAGAAAGGAAATACTCCATAGAATTTCCTGTCTCCTGCATTTCCTCTTTCATGACCATCCCCTTTTACCTACTACTATGTGTCAACTACATTCTGACTGAGCTCAGAGACTTTCATTGCAATCTCTCAGCATTGTTGCCACACTATCTACTATATCTCTATCTCTATCTAGCTCCCATGCTATTTCTTGTATAAATACTTGTATTGGCTCATCATCTACACAGAATACCAAGGAATAAAAGTTCTTCAAAGATAGAACTGTTTGTTGGACCCCCCAGATGTTAGACTTAGCAAACAAAGACTGTAAGTCAGCTATTTTAAACATGTTAAGAAAAAACTAGGAGAATCATTTTTAAAAAGCATGATGAAAAATACATCTGAAGGGAAACTCTGTTATTTCAGGGAACAATCAAGGAAATGGAAAATTCACTGGAGGGGTTAAGGAGCATATTTGAGATTACAGAAGAAAGAATCAGCGAACTTGAAGGTAGCGCCATAGAAATTATCTGATCTGAAACTGAAAGGAAAAAAGAATGAAGAAAAAGAATAAGCATAAAGAGAGCATGGGCACCACGAATGTGGTCACACACCTGTGAAGGCACTCCTAGAAGAGGAGGAAAAGCAAATAGGAGGAATAAAACATATACGAAGAAGTTGGGCTGTAATGCTCTGAAATTTGATTACAAGTATTAATCTAGACCCACAACAAGCACCACAAAATCTAGTAGGATAAAACAAAGATAACCACACATAGACAAATCATACTGAAACTACTAAGGCCAAACACAATGAGAAAACCTTGAAAGCAATGAGGGAACAATGACTCATCATGTAAAGAACAACAAGGATACAATTAAGGGTTGTCTTCACATCAGAAACTCTGGAGGCCAGCTAGCAGTGGTGTGACATATTCCAAATGCTTAACGAAAAAAATGAACAAAACTTCTACACAGAGCAAAATGATCCTGCAAAATGAAAGAAAATGAAAACATTATCAGATTTAAAATCATGATAAGAGAACTTGTTGCTATCAAACATGTCTTCTTTTAATTGATATAAAGGACTATTGCATAAAACAATAATAAAAATTTGTTGTCTGACATATGTAGATGCAACATACGTGACAGTAATAGAACAAAGGATGGGAGAGGATATTAATGTACATGAGAGCAACGTTTCTGTGTTTTCTGGCTTTAAGTTAGTCTTAATCCAAAGAATTTTGTGATAAACTATCATGAATATTGTAATTTTCTGGAGGAAACACTCAAAAATAAGTGAAAAAAATATATTTAGCATGTATTATACATTTATATGTAAAAATGAATACAGCTTGAGAGATATATCTAAAATAGACATATATAAATAAACATCTAGTATAGATATGTAAATTACATATAATTAATTTATTTTAAGTTTTGGTATACAAATACATATTTGTACTTATACATGACTTATATATGTAACTATATGTGAATTTTAGATTACACATACTATAGATATAGACCAGGGTAGAGAATTAAAATGACACACTAATAATTATTTAATACATATTTTCTCCAGTAAATGGGAGAGGATAACAATAGGCATTTTATCCTAAAAAAAAAAAAAAATAGAAAAATTGCAGATTTAAAGTCCCCTGTAGACTTGGTGAACAATCCCAGGCCAAGCATGCATTTTTGGGCTGACTGTGCTAAAGATTACTCCAAGGACTATAAAACTTTCTGTTAGAATACTGAAAAGTTCACAAAGAAATTCAGGAAAAGTGACTCATAGGTGAAAATCTGCTATGATTGATTACAACAAGTTTTAGCAGAGCTGGAATAGTAGATGCCACATGCTTTGAGAAATTGGAAGGCATTTGTTTTTGCAGTTTTTTCAATAAAATTGTTTTGGATAACCATAAAGAAAGGATTGAACATTTAAGGTGTTCTATAATAAAACACTTTGAATACTTTAAATTGTGTCTAGTTGAAGACACTGAAATTTAGAGAATGTTCAATTTCATGTTGTACCTCTATATTTTAAGTTCCTTATATCAAGCCTGTATTGATTTTTGTAAACCTAAAAAATGTAAGGGTTAAATAAAATCTTTCACAGTTACTATCCAAAATAAAAACTACTCATAAAAATATGGATACATTAATTCTAAGTATATTCATGCATATTATGGTTTAATAATCAATTCAGAAATATGGTTGCCAATATTGTTTAGCCTATTTCATCTCGATGGTTTATTCACATTTCTTTTGGGTTGTTCATTTTATTGTGCATGTTCTTTACAACAATGTCATTATAGTCATTCTCTGTTTATAATGGGAGATGTCAATATCTCTGTTGGATTATTTAGGGAAGAAATTCAAACCTAGATTTTTGGTAGGCTGTATCTGATATAAATGAGATATGAATATATTTTACTAAAGCATAAAGATTATTATGATATTTGGAAATTGTTATTCCAAAGAAGTAAAGCATCTAAATGAGGAAGATATTCCCTATAAAGAAACAAGTGAATCAATTTCCTTTGATTAAGGTAAAAATCGGCAAAAAGCGAGGGAAAAAAAATGAAGATTTATAACACAGCACCAAATACTGAAGCAGATAAATGAGTCAATTTGGACAGCAGTTTACCTAGATCACATTAAGTTTGATGTTCATCAATAACATTCAATAAATGTACAATAAACCATAAGCTGAAGGCATACTTTCTATATGTGTGTGAAAACCAAACAAAGGAAGACCTTCGTTTGATTCAGAAATTAGAACAAACACATAATAAAATTCATTTTGCCTAAAATGGCATTTGTAGTGATCACCTCCAATCCTGGGCTATTTCTTTAGTCACTTTTTACACTTTCTGTGTTAGAGGATGGACCAATCCTGCTCACTCAGAGGCCACCGGCCTCTTCATGCTGACTGTATGATTTTGATTTTGTTTACTATAAGTGTGTTGAAATGTTTCACGTAAGTTATTTGGGAAGCAAATTTTAGAACTGTATCTACCATTATTCAATCATGTCCTTAACCCCGTTCCACATGATTATTATTTTCATGCATATAACACGTGATTATAGGATATAGTTGACACAGTAACTGGGGGAGATTTCTAAATTGCCAATGTGCCCCTTGACTGGTGACTGTTGTATAAGTGTTTTCTGTAAGAAAGAAAAAGAAAGAAAAAGAGGGGAGAATCTAGTATTGAATCTCATATTTCCACTGATTTTTAAGGACCTGGATCCTTTAGGATTCTATAGTAACATCTTGATATTATCTGCTGTGGCTTCTCGGGTCTGAAATCCCTTAATGTGGCCATTAGTGATATATTTCAGCAAATTCACTCATCCTTGCATTCTTCTATTGTTTATGTATTTTTATTGAGCACCTGCTACATGTCATTGTCCAAATCTAAGAACTGCATATACCAGCACATGGTGAAGCACACAGCGGTGGCCCCGACCCTTGTAATAAAGTGCAATTAAGGAAAAGGTGCTAGGAACTAGCAAAGGGATGAGCTGCATAAGTAGTAGAAGATGGGAAGGAACTATTAACTTAGGTTGAACATCAGTTAGGGATTATCCAAGGAAAGATGCAATGTTAAAACTGGGACCTAAAGAACAGACAATAGTCACCTAGGGAGCTATTACATGAAGTGGGGAAGTACGCAGAGTCTCCTGGGTAGAAAACACCTTAAAGAGTTTTAGGAACTGAAACAAGGCCTGAGGCCCTGAACATGATAAACAAACAAGTAAATAACACCAGATGAGGTTCGAGAGATTGGGAGGAGCTGGTCATGTGGGATGATTTTAGACAACGTTTTTCTTTTTATAATAGCCCTTGAAAATAGGTAACTTGAGTAGTTAGTGACATTTGAATTATATCAGGAAAAGATTACTGCCGTGTAGAGAATCTGTTGGAGCGAACTAGAAAGGAAAAGTGGAGTGTTTGATTTGGGAACTGCAGATGGCATATCTCCCGTCACCATCTACACATCCCATCATCATGACGGTGCTGAAGGTTGGAGTGTGGGTTCAGACTCTTGGGTGGCAGATTGAATTTTGGTAAAGATAGGTGCGAAGAGGAAGTGACCTAAGTTTCTGCATGAGTAACAGAATGGATGGAGATTTTGAAGACTAGAGGAAAAGAAAGATTTGGCAGGTAAGATTAAGTATTCAGTTTGGGATGTGTTAAATTTGAAATTTGTGTTAGACATCCAAATCACAAAATCTGTTGGTTATATAAGGCTTGATCTGAGTAGATAATTTTGGTTTAGAAATAGAAATTTTGGAAGTAGTGAAATATAAATAGTATTTAAAGCTGTGGATACGTAATGCATACCTACTTTATAAAAACTTCCTGTGTTCAAGGTTTCTACATTTGTTAGGGGGAAAAAAATAACATGCTCATATAGAAAGTTAATTCTACAGGGTGTCTCAAAGATCACCCCTGAAGTCACCGTATGTAGGGAAAATGGAAAATGGTAGCTGAATGTACCTTCTTTATTTATAAAGAAGTGGACAACACATAAAGAATATTTTATAAATATTTTGCAAAATGCAAAATTTTATAATGAATATTTTCTAAGTAAAGATACATTTAGCTACAATTTCCCATTTTCCTTATGTACAGCAACTTTAGGGGCTTTGTTGGGAACACCTTGTATATTAAATGGAACTTACCATAGCACATTATAAATTGCTGGTTGTTTTTTAGGATTGCATCCGATCCCAATAACCAAGCTCTTTTGCAGTTTAACAAGGTAGGAACTTAATTGCTCCATACCACAAAAAGGGAGAAGTCAATTCAAGGGCTGTATTATTGGATCAATGACACCATCAGGACACATATCTTTTTAGATTTTCACTCTATCATGCCTCAAAATGTAAGACTTTAAAATAAATCTTTCCACATCAAAGTTACCAGATGGCTATTGACCTGTTCTTATCACAACTGTATATCTCTCCCTTATTACTTAGAAGAAGTATTACGTGGCCATTCTAAGCAGCAAGGGTCCCTGAGATGCCAAGTATGTTTCTATTCATAAGATTAAAGGCAGGAGTGGGTGTTATTGAGCAGAAAACCAGCAATCACTAACTTTGGTTTACCATAGCATAATATCATATCTAAGGGTCATTATTAACTTTCTTTTGGCTCTTTAATAGTCATTTCCATAATATTATTTTTACGCATCTGAATTTTCCTCATGGTTTCTTTATTTTTCATTTTATAATGATTTAGAATATTCATGAAACATAAAATCTGTATGTTATAGAAAGCTGCTTCTCTCTTGTAACATTCTAAAAGGTATATACCATTCTCTGGCAAGTGTTAATACGTACTTAATACAAGTGACTTTAAATCTAAAAAAGATCTCAATTTCCATTAGTGACAAATTGACATTCATCAATTCAAAGAATAATCCGAAATATTTTGAATAAATGTGATATACCCGTATATTGACCTAGAGAGACACACATGCATAGGATCAAGCAAAAAAAAAAAAAAAAAAAGCATTAAACAACAGATCAGTAAAGTAGGTAACTTGGATAAGCAAACCTTTTCTGTAAAGGGCCAGATAGTAAATGTTGTAGGCTTTGCAGACTTATAGTTAGCTGAAACTACTCAACTCTCTCTTTTCATCATGAAAACAGCTACGGCTTATGTAAATAAGTGAGGATAACTGTTTTTCAATAAATCTTTGCTTATAAAAGCTAAAGTTTTCCTGCAAGTGCTGGTTTGCCCCAATGCAGATAATGATTTTTTTTAAAAAACTAACTTAATAAAAATAGAGAAGATAGAGGCAATTATTGATAAAAGATACATTGAGAGAAAGAGAGCGAAATATAGACAGACAAAGTTAAAAAGAGAGAAGGAGAGATAGAATTGGTTTTACTTTGAAAGGAAGAACTCACAGAGTTCAGAGAGAAGAGGCTTACGACTGAGGAAATTGAATTTTTCATTTCTTACTTTCTATAAAATTCGAATGATGAGATGTAACTTTTACTTGGGTATTTATATTTTACAAATAAAAAGCTCTTTAAAAAGAAAACTGTGTTTTTTAAAACTGTAGTTATGCCTTTACTTGAAATTGACTGGCAGAATGAAATCAGCTATTACCCAAGGTTTTCATTTAATGTGTAAAATGAGATTTTTCAGGTTCCTCAAACTGGAAACTGATTTTATGATATGCCTTTTTAGTTTTTCAGCAGGTAGTTATTATGTTCGTAGTAGGGCTATAGCACTTGTATAAGAATATGTTCTGGCCTAACCACAATTTATAATTTTGGTTTTAGAGGCACAAGAGAATTTATAAGAAGTGGTGAGAATATGCCAATACGTGTTATAAGATTAAGAGTAAAATGAACTGTGCATCTCTTCTTAGTATGGTCAGAGATATTAGTCCCCTGACAATCCTGTGCTTTACTCAGTTACCAATGCCCTCTGTGACCTTGTTGCTTAAAGAACTATTACTCTTATCTTGCCTGTAGGGCCCAATTTCTCTAATTCCAAATTGATTATACTAATCCATTTTCATCTTATAGTATTTTAACCCTCATTTTTTACTGTTCTGTTACTACATCCATTTAATACTCAGAAATTTAAATTTGTGTTAGTGGACATTCCCTTACCTATTATAATGGCTTTGATTATTTAATATCTACCAGGTGCCAAGCATGTCTTTAAATTGTTTATTTGCAGTCCTCATTTAATCCTCACATAACCCATATCTCATTCCACTAGTATAGACAGGGAAAATGGAGTTCATGTATGTTAAATAACTCGCCCAAGATCACAAAAGGTAAGAGCAAAAATTGGAAACCAGAACAGCATGATTCCAGAATATATTCTTTTTGTCTCCCATGTTTTTATCTCATATTGACACTTTTTCTGGGAAAAAATCACTCAGTCCTAGATCACACAGTTTCACAAATCATGCTGTTCTACTTGATAGACTCTTAAATGCCATGCAGCGATCTAATGTGACTCCAGTGATTTCCTTCTCTTAGTTCCCACAATGACTGCTGCAAACAGGTCCTGCCCTGTTTCTTCTACCTTTTTTTACCTCCCTGCTGAGACATCCTTATCTCCATTTCACAGAGAAAATAGGGACCGCGAGGTGGGATTTACTAAAATTTCCTGCTCATTCTTACCTGAATAATATGTTGGCATCAGCATTCAGTCTCACTTCTTTTCATTTTTGAGGGTGGAAATACGGGCACTTGAGAGGGGACTCATATCTTGATGTGCTTGCATTGTGAGAAATAATGATTTAATAAGCTTAAGCCCAATATTCAATTGTTTATTATAAGTAGGTTAGAAATGGAATTAATAAAATGATTGCAGGTGGTGGCCAAAGGGAACAGAGACAGGAGGGAAGTGGATGGGAGAAAAGCAGGTATGCATTAAAACTACAGGACCTATGTTTAGAATTTGAAGTCTGTTGCAAGAGCCACAGCTTGAAGTCGGCCCTTTTAGACAAATGGACTGTCTTGCTCTGTCCCTCTCCCAGAGAGACTTGGCCCCATGGCCTTTGGGCACCAGGAGACCAAGCTCCTGCAGGTAGGATTGCTCTCAGAGGGAGTGAGCAAGGGGGTTGGAGAGATTAACAAGAGGAGGCAAAATGTGCTCAAATCAGCACATACATGTTTTGATCTCATAGAAGAGAAAAAGTCTGTCAGGGAGGTGAGGGAAAAATGCCCCTTTTCTTCCATTTCTCAGTATGGCACAGCACCTGACTGCCCACAAGGCTTCCCAGGGGCTTAATTGCTCATCTTGGGGTTTGCCTGCACAGTCTAATTGGGGTTGGCCTTGACGTCCTGCACCTAGATTGTGTTCCTGTTCCAGAATTTGTGTTCTGATCAAAAGCAACACAGAGTGATAAAAGTAAGGAGTAAATCAATTGAGTTAAAGTAGTTAAGGAAATATTTGGTTAGAAAATCCAAGCACAGCAAGAACCATGATGTAGAGTACAGCCCCCCTTTAATGTATGTAATAAAAACGGAGCTAGCCTGGAGCAAGGGGCTGATCCATGGTCCTCACATTCCAAGGTGGACAGCCCGCCTACTCCAGCTATTTAAAAAACTTTCTCTTTGAGTCTTGCCTGTTCATTTTTCCTTCACCCTCTCTTCTCTGGGAGAGAACTCACGGTTTAGTTTGGGAATGTTCCTCAACCCATTTTGTCTTTACAAAATACGTGTCTTTTTCCCCTAAAGCTAATTCTTCCCTTTTATCTTCAAATTTGGACTCTGACCCCTCCCATAGTACTTTTTCCTTTTTAAATTTGGATAATTTTTCTCCTTTCCTCCTGGCTCTTACCTCTCAGGCTTGGGTCTGGTGATATTATCTTGAGTTAAAATGTTTGTACAAGCCTTGCAAGACAAGTTCTTAACCTCTTCAAGCCAAGTGTAAAAAGGAATGGGGAGAACACAGCAGGCTTCATTGAGGAGGAATACCACTCCCACTGGAAGTGTCTTGATGAAGGCAGTATATCCTTTGCTTATTAAAATTTGCTTAGAAGCAGTTCCCTGTCGATGATGTTTTGCTGATGGCAGTGCACAGAGGGAAATGTAAATCGAATATCTCCATCAGAGGGAGATGCAGACCCAACTTCTCATAAAAGATTAGATCAAGTGCATGCTCTTACTAGTTGTATTTTGTTCTCCATATTTTAACTTTTTGCTTGACCATTTATTTCTGCATTTTAAAGGTTCTTTTTGGCTGGGTTTTGGCATACAGCCCTGCTCTGGGCCTTTTCCGTTACTGTACCTGGCAAGGAGAGAATAAGATGGCAAGAAAACAGTTCCGTAGTTTTGAAAGATAAACGAAGTAAGCTATTTCTGATCATTTCATAATCCTACCGATGAATCCTACACTTGAGAATTTATTGATAAAGATGAGAATCCAGTGCCTTTTTATGTGGATTCCAGACAAATTTCTTCTCTAAAAATGGGTTTTTAATATCATTATATTGTCAATAATGTTGACTCAAGATCAGGCAAATAAGTTAGCCATTTAAAATTTAATTGATTTTATTAAACATTTTTGACATTAATTAAAGTTTGTATAAATACTAAAAAATATGTGCCAGTGTAGTTTTCAATACCAAAAGAGATTAACCCCATAACATGATCATCGGGCAGATGAAGAATTCTGTAACTCATTTGAATAATTTCTCTAGGGATCATCTACTTATTGGATTACTGAGGCAAGGAAGAGATTTTATAAAATTCTGATTTAAAAGGTCATAAACATTCTCTGTGAAACATCTTATGCACCAATCTTCAAGGCTCTCCGCAAATCAGTCTTCCCAAGACACCTTCAGAGATACCTCCAGCAAGAAATAACCTTTCCTTCACTGTCCTACACTTCAGTTACTACCTGTCTGATAACAGTTGGCCTTCTAAAACCTCCTTGTTTCCCCCCTAGAAACCTGGATATTTGGCTTTGTGTAAAATCCATCTCTGTATCTTTCACGTGTGGTACGATATCATACTTATAGTAAATACTAAAGAGCCTAAGTGTTGACACTTAAAATATGTTCATTTTGAGCATGCAAGCCTTATGTTTAAGCATTTGGGAGAAATCATTCCAGTATGCTCTTTGAGTCCTTGTCAGCTGATAAATTCAATCACAGAGGGAAAGTCCATGATTACAGGGAGTGATTTTGGCAGTAGAATGCCTATAGTTAATTAGGTTACCTCTGGGTTGTATTTTGTTTGAAACCGTATGATAGAGATTTTATAGATCTAAGTTTTTAGTTGCTTCAATCATAAAGATGCTTTTTATTTAATGAGATTAGGTAGACCAGTTTTGCAAATAATTTACATTGTTAAGATAGACAGATAGAGCCCAGCATGAGATGAAATGAAATTGTTTGGAAATCTAATTATCAGCTGACATTGGAGTGTATCTGATCTAAAAACATTGTAAATTGAAAAAATGTAGGAGGCAAAAGTTCTATGGAGAATCATGCCTGTATGGTTTCAGGGACCAGCATGCGGGCACTACTTCTGACTTCAATAACGTTAAGCTGTAAAATGTTTGTGAAATGACTACTTTCCTAAAGGTGAAAGGATATGAATGACTCAGTGAAATACCAGTGTCTTTCTTGAATATTGGCTAATAGATATTTAAGTGAAATGCAGGCTTAGAGATGTGTCCTGGTGTCACAGAGATACTGTAAAAAGAATATTGTGATTGAGACTACACCCCTTCCCCAAAAGCTGTTTCCCTTTCTTCTATATGATAGAGTTGATTATGGATTGGCTATTAATATTCCATATCCTCCTTTCCATTTATAAGATTACATTCTGGGCAACAGGATGTTAACATATTGCTGACTGCTCATGAGATACCCAGTAATATCAATAGTTTCCAGGTAAAATTACTGGTCAATAATGTATTAATGGAAATGATGTATTACATTTTGAATACATGTTCTTAAAAGGAACAGGGATTACTTCTCTTTTTATCTTTTTCCCTGATGTTGTAAATACAGACTTTATAAGGAATTGGACTAGTCATTTGGAAACAGATATGAAGACAAGAATTAAGGATGGTAATCTCCCTACCAGGCTAGGCAAGCTCCTCCGTATTGTTAAAATAAAATAAGGAATGATATTTACTTTAAATTTAGCATTTCATACAGTGGGGAAAGAGAAGTTAATGGCAAACAAAGCAGGAAAAAAATGCAAGGGTGACTAAATGAAAATGGGACTCTGTTTCACGACACATACATACTCATACACACACCCAGAGAGAGGGACAGAAAGAGGGAGAGATAGAAAGAGAGAGAGACAAACACATAGATTAAAATTTAAGTTGACAATTTTGATAAATGAAAATAGAGGACACCCTGTTAAAATTGTTGTTGTTTTGGGGGGAGATATCAAATGATCCTTTATTGAAACATTTTCTCTTATACTTTTTAACTAGCTGGGCACCACTGGCACCACTGTTGATGTCATCTATGATGTGATGAGAGTGGTGGCCGTTGACATTGCAGCCCACTGACGGTGCTGTCCCCCGGATCTCTTTAATAGTTCCAGAGAGTTCTCTGACTAAAGATGGGTGCTGCGTCTGTCTGGCAATGTTGACAATCTCATCAAAAGTGATATTTCCATTATGTTTCATGTTTTTCTGTTTCTTTTTGTCTTTTGGTGGTTCCTGGAGGGCTCTCATGATGAGGGGAGAGACAGAAGGTACCACTTCAATCTGGGCCTGTTTCACTGTAATCCTCAGACTGTTCTAGTCAATGGTTGCCCCAACCTTTTGGGGAGACAAAATCAGGGGGCCCATCTTGGGGGCTAGGCAGTGAGGTGCGGTGGATGGTGGATGAGGCTAGTGTTGGATGAACCCAGATTCCAGACAACTGTAGAAAGTGGCACCTTGGCCTCTTCCAAGCCAAAAGCTGTAATTTGAATTTCTGAAAAGAAATGTTTTTAAAATATGCCCCAAGTAATATTTGGTTCATAATAATACTAAAAATTTATTTATTGTTTATCTGAAATCAAATATAACTGGTGCCTTATTTTTTATTCAATTATACTTAATCCAAATATAATTGAGTGTCTTGCATTTTATGCAGTCACTCTACTTAAATGACAAAAGAAAAATATTATTACACAAGAAAACACGATTTTTTTAATTAGGAAAGGTTTCTTAAACCGCCACCAAAGATACTAACTTTGAAAGGTTGATAAATCTATATTTTAAAGTTAAGAATTAAGCAAAAACACTTGAAATTAAAGGAAGAAATATAATATAGAAAGTAGGAGGAGTTTTTTTTTTTTTTTGAGACTGGGTCTCACTTTGTCACCCTTGGTAGAGTGCTATGATGTCATAGCTCGCGGTAAGTTCAAACTCTTGGGCTCAAGCTATCCTCTTGCCTCAGCCTCTGGAGTAGTTGGGACTATAAGTGCTGCTATAACACCCACCTAGTTTTTTCTATTTTTAGTAGAGACAGTGTCTTCCTCTTGCTTGAGGTGGTCTCGAACTCCTGAGCTAAAATAATCCACCCAACTTGGCCTCCCAGAGTACTAGGATTATAGGTGTCAGCCTCCACACCCAGCCTGGAGGAGATATTTTCAAAAGCTATAACCTACAAAGGATTAGTGTTCTAATGAAATGCTTATATCAATAAAGAAAAGAATAAAAACGGTCCAAAATGGATTGAATGCACTTCGATAAATGGAAAAATCGCCAGGAGAGTACCTTGCCAGGGATGGGCCTGCAGAGGCCTAGAAGATGCTGTCAAAGTTATTGGAAGGAGGCAGACCTGTGGGAGCCCTGAAGCTCAAGAGCAGGGCCACACAGTCACCAGGGAATTTACTTCCCAGAGGGAGGCCTGCAGGGGTTCTGCAGATGCCGGGCAGAGGCCTGCGTGGTTGCAGGGGGAGATCCTGGCTGGGGACAGACCTGCCGAGGTCTGGCAGCTACTGGGAGAGTCTCTAGCAGACAGTGAATCTGCGGAGGGCGGGCAAACCCAGGTGTAGTAGGGCTAGGCAGTTGCCGGAAGCGTTTCTGGCTGTGGACCGCCCAGCTGAGGCCTGGCGGTTGCAGGCAGAGCTCCTGGAAGAAGGTAGGGCACCAGAACTCTGCTGCAGAGGCACAGAACCGCCCAGTCGCCAGGGGGTTTTCTTGCCAGGGGCAGAACTGCTGGACCCTTGCCGATGACGTAGTAGTTGGAGGCGTTCCTGGCTGGGGAAGGATCTGCAAAGGTCTGGCGGACCCTGGCAGAGTCACTCACAGACCGCTGACCTGCAGAGGCCCCTCAAGCCTGGGAGTAGGACCAGACAGCCGCCGGGAGTGTTTTGGCCAAGGGCCACCCAGCAGAGGCCCAGCGGTTGCAAGCAGAGTTCCTGGCAGAAGGCAGATCCACGAAAGCTGTGCAAGCACGGAGCTGCCCTGTCGCCAGGAGACCCACTCGCCAGGGGGGGCACTACTGGAGCCCTGCGGGTGACAAGCAGAGGTTTGTGCAGTTGCTGGAGCATTTCCCAGCTGGAGACCCACTCCGGAGAGGCTCGGGCCGACTGAGCCGACCGCTGATACACAAAAGCCCCTCAGGCCCGGGGGTCAGAACAGGGAGCTGCTGGGAGCGTCCCCAGCCGTGGGCTGCCCAGCAGAGGCCCAGCGGCTGCAAGCAGAGTTCCTGGCAGAAGACAGGCCCACGAAAGCTGTGCAAGCACAAGCACGGAACCGCCAGTCGCCAGGAGACCCACTCGCCGGGGGGGGGAGCTGCTGGAGTCCTGTGGGCGTCAAGCAGAGATTTGTGCAGTTGCTGGAGCAATTCTCGGCTGGAGACCCACTCCTGAGAGGCCCGGCCATCTGAGCCTGACTGCTGATGCACAAAAGCCCCTCAGGCCCGGGCATCGGATCAGGGAGCTGCTGGGAGCGTCCCCGGCCGTGGGCCACCCAGCAGAGGCCTGGCGGCTGCAAGCAGAGTTCCTGGCAGAAGGCAGGCCCATGAAAGCTGTGCAAGCACAGGCACGGAACCGCCCGTCACCAGGAGACCCACTCGCCAGGGGGCGAGCTGCTGGAGCCCTGCGGGCGACAAGCAGAGGTTTGTGCCGTTGCTGGAGCAATTCCCAGCTGGAGACCCATGCCAGAAAGGCCGGGCTGACTGAGCCCGACCACTGATGCACAAAAGCCCCTCAGGCCTGGGCGTTGGATCAGGGAGCTGCCAGGAGAGTCCCCAGCCGTGGGCCGCCCAGCAGAGGCCCGGCAGCTGCAAGCAGAGTTCCTGGCAGAAGGCAGGCCCATGAAAGCTGTGCGAGCACAGGCACGGAGCCACCCCTTCCCCAGGGGATCCACTCGCCAGGGAGGGAACTGCTGGAGCCCCGCAGATGACAGGCAGAGATTTGTGCAGATGCCGTGGCAATTCCCGGCTGCAGGCCGATCTGGAGAGGTCCGG